>WBMV01009402.1:1428290-1477138 GCA_013396655.1 Campylorhamphus procurvoides | reverse complement strand
CTCCCCCCGCCTCCCCGCCCGCCGCCGCAGGGCTTCTTCAAGCGCACGGTGCAGAACAACAAGCACTACACCTGCACCGAGAGCCAGAGCTGCAAGATCGACAAGACCCAGCGCAAGCGCTGCCCCTACTGCCGCTTCCAGAAGTGCCTCACCGTGGGGATGCGCCTGGAAGGTAGGGACGGCCTGGGCACGGCGGGGCGCGGGGCGGCGGCGGGGCCGGCAGCTGTGCGGGGCTGTGCGGGGCTGTGCGGGTTTGTGCAGGGCTGTGCGGGTTTGTTCGGCTCTGTTCGGGGCTGTGCGGATTTGTGCAGGGCTGTGCGGGTTTGTTCGGCTCTGTTCGGGGCTGTGCGGGGCTGTGCGAGGCTGTTCAGGACTGTGCGGGGCTGTGCGGTTCCCCGGACCGGTCTCGCTGTCCTCGCCGCCGCCTCCCTGGGCCGGTCATTCCCATCGCCGCTTCGATTCCGTTTTCCCCTCCGAAGTTAAGAAAAAATTCGTTTTTCCGCGTCGCCTCCTGCTTTTCCTCGTTTCGTTTTGTTTCTTTTTTTTTTTTTTTTTTCCCCCGGGGTTTTGGCTGCTACGGCTTCAACTTTCCAGGATTTTTTTTTTCTGGCAGGAAGGTTGGGAAATAGCGAATAAATTATTGTTTTCCTTAAGCACATAATTCCAGAAGTCGAGACTTAAGGAAAACGTTAAAAATAGTGGGGCTCGCAATAAAACTGCCGCAGACCCACCACGAATTATATTTTTCCCTCTCGGTGACATTTAATATAACGGATTTCTGACCCTCGGGGGGGCAATTCCAGCCCCACAGCCGCCGCCTCTCTCCTGTCGGCGCAGTCGATCCCGGCATCAGAGTCGGGCTCCGAGAGCCCCGAATCGCGTGTTGTGGGTTCTGCAACTCACCAGGCGGCAACGAAATATATTGGAGGGACGGGTCTTTGGCACGGGACGGCAGAGTAAAAGCAGAGGCAGAAGGAGCCCCCCCACCCCAGAGTAAGCCGCCCCCCCATCTCTTCGCCCCTGAAATCGTTTGTGTTCTGCAGCGGGTGGGAGTGGACGGAGCCCCCTCGCTGGCCGGGCTGAGCCCCTCGCTTGCCGAGCTCCCTGTGCGGGGCACGGTGCGGTTTATCAGCAAGTCCTCCGTGTTCTGGCCGGGCAGCCGCTGGCTTCAGGAGCGGGGTCGGGGCTTGTGAGCAGCGGCACAGGAGTAAGACACAACATCGAACTGCAAAATCAGCCCTAGCAAACTCCCGGCGTGGGCTGCCTTCCAAAATAGATCCCAGTTTCACTCTCCTCCCTGGGCTGGAGTAGTTACTGGTGCCCTAAATCACTCGGTGCGTGCTCTGGCAGCTTTGATCGATGTCTCAGGGGATTTGGGCTTTGGGCAGGGGCCGGGGGCATGGGACAGTGGGCAGGGGCAGCGCTTGGGGTGCCTGGGGGAGACTGGCACGGCCTCAGCTTGTCCCTTTACAGCAGTTTTTGTCCTGTTCACCGTGGAGGTCCTGGGTCCCGGGGCTGCTCCAAACAGCCTTTTTTTGTGTGTATTTTCTTGCCGTTGGCCCCTTAGCTGAGTCGGGCAGCCGAGGGAATCACCCAATGGAGGGTGATATTCCCATAGAACCGTCTCTTCCATGGCAAAAAGTAGAGAACACCCCTCCTCAGCTCCTAGTATTTTTGGGCAAGGCATCTGAGGGGATGCTGTGGAGGTGAGTTGTCAGCTCCACAGGACAGGAGCAAGCCCACGGTGACTGATTTTGGGGGCAGCGTTGGCACAGGCACCCCTCAAAGTGCCTGAAGGGAGGCTGTAGGGAAGCTGGACTGGCGAGCAGCATAGCCCTGGCCCAAGGCTGCCCACGGCCCTGCTCATCCCCTGGGCACTACCCTGGGCACCCCCCATGCCCCTGCCCGGGCAGAGAGAGGTGGGCAAGGGGAGGCAGAGCCTGGCCAGCAGCCCGTCCCAGCTGAGGCTCTGCATGGGGGCCAGGGCAGGCAAGGCAATGGAAGTGGAAAGGAGGGACTTCAGGGGGCTGGAGACCCCTTCTGCTGCCAGGTGGGTGTGTGGCTTGGAGTTCACCTGCAGAGGGGTTTGGTGGGCAGTGGTGCTGGAGGTGAAGGCTCTTCCTGGGTGACTCTACTCGGGCCCCCTTGCCCTGGAGGTCGGGGAACATTATTTCCTTCCCAGCTGCCAGCAGGGACACAGCAAATGGCAAGTTGTTCCTCATCCCAAGTGTGGCACAAATGGCAGGAAAAGCAGAGCAGGAGAGAATTAAAAGGCCTCTTCTCCCTTTGTATTCTCGCTGGGAGAGTGGAGGAGGTGTGTGTGGTTGCCTGAGGAGGGTTTGTGGGACTGGACTGTGAGCACCTCTTGCTGTGGGAGGGGTGCAGGCAGCACCGGGGAGGTTTCTGCCTGTGCACCCTTGCCCGGGGCCATGGATGTGATCCCTGGGCATTGCTGGGCCAGACCTCGAGCACTGGTGGGAACACACCACTTCGAGTGGGTGTGAGATTCGGGTTTTTGGTGTGTTCTGGCTCTGGGATGTGTGTCTTGGACTGCCAGGCCCGCCCGTGCCAACTGGGGCTGCCAGCAGTGCCTGCCCAGGGGAGACCCGGGCTGGGGTACGCACAGTGCTGACTGTGGCCACGTCCCTCATCCCCCTAAGTCAGGAACTGCCCCGGGCAGGGCTCTGCTGCCCAGAGGTGTGTGGGGAGGCTCTCAGGAGCGAGGGGGCCACAGCACCCCTTGCTCCAGAGGCTGCTGCTGGCTGCCCCCTCCCAGCGAGATGCTGTTTTCATGAATAAAGAATGAGGGAGGAAGCCAGGGCGGCTCTCCTGGGAGCACATTCCTGCTCGTCCTGGAAATGCTGCTGCTCCCGACCACACTCCCTCCTCTCCAGCCTGCCTGGGGAGCCCTGGCTGTCCGGGGGGGCTGGCTGCATGCCCCGGGATAAGTAGGCGAAAGAGAGACAGAGGTAACAGCGGAGACACAAAGCAAGACCCGCTGGCTGTCAGCAGGAACACAAACTAGGAAAGGGGTTTCTGCCTTTGATGCTCAGCCTGAGAGCTGCTCTCGCAGGCTCGCTCCTCCATCCCTCTGTGCTGCCGTCCAGCTCCCGGCTCCCATCTCCCGGCTCCCAGCGATCTGAGGCGCTTCCAAGGGCTATGACAGGGCAGCAGCCCCTGGGAACACAGCAAGGTGGTGCGGAGGCACAGGGTCCTGCTGCAAAGAAGCACCTGCTCCCTCGCATGTTGACACATTCTTGGGTTTCTTTTGGTGTTGGATGGGAACATCTGCCTTGCTGTAGCTGGGAGATTGCGATGGGCTGTTGGAGTGACTGCCAGTGGGATGCTCCAGCAGAGTCCCTCAGCCGAGGCTGGCACCTGCAGGGGGATGAAATGCACCCACCGGGACGTGCCGGCCGTGCTGCTCAAGAAAGGGCCAGAGATTTGCTGAAAAGCAGCATGTGCAGCCTGGGTGCAGGGAACCAGGGTCCCGGGGGGCTGAGGGGTCCCAGGCTCTGCAGAAACAAGGAAATCCCAGGCTGGTCCACTGTCAAGGGTTGTTAAAATGAAAGTGAGTATCAAGCCCCTCCGTGTGCTTAGCCTTCAAGGGCTGTCCCCTCAACCCATGGGAGATAAAAGCTGCTTTATCCCCCAGTTCATTTTGTATTTAAAGCAAAATGTCTCTTTCTTTACTGAAACTGCCAGAGGTTCTGAGGGTGACTTTGGCTGGGCTGAGTGGCACAACGTTCTGTCCACTTTCTGGGAAGGTATCTCTGGTGCCCTACAAACCATTTTGGCCATCAGGTTGTGTGTGTGTGTGTGGTTCTCCCCCCACCAATTGTCTCTGTGCCATGTTGAAGCCCCGGGTTCCCTCTGTGAGGGTTCTCTGCAGCCTCTGCCCTCTCTCTGTCCCCAGCTGTCCGTGCAGACCGGATGCGTGGAGGGAGGAACAAGTTTGGGCCCATGTACAAGCGGGACCGTGCCTTAAAGCAGCAGAAGAAAGCTCTGATCCGTGCCAATGGCTTCAAGCTGGAGAGCGTGCCCCAGCTCATGTCCCCGGTGCAGAGCGACTACAGCCTGTCCTCCACCATCCACAGCATCCACGCCATGTCCAAGACCCTGCCGCCCAACCCCGCCGCCCTGACCCCCGTCGACTACGAGCGCAGCCCCTACGGGACCCCCTCTCTGGCAATGACTGTGCCCGGCCACGCGCCGCTCCCCAACTACCACTACCCCTCCTTCCCCAACCGCACCATCAAGTCCGAGTACCCCGACCACTACACAAACCCCCACGAGGCTGTGCCTGCCTACGTGTACCCAGAGACCTACCCCAGCAGCTCGCCCCCCGACATCCCCGAGCTCATCCTGAAGCTGCTGCAGCTGGAGCCCGACGAGGCCCAGGTGAAGGCACGGATTCTGGCCTGCCTGCAGCAAGAGCAGGGCAAGGGCCGGCATGAGAAGCTCAGCACCTTCGGCCTCATGTGCAAGATGGCTGACCAGACCCTCTTCTCCATCGTGGAGTGGGCACGGAGCTGCATCTTCTTCAAGGAGCTGGAGGTAGGAGCCCGGCATTGGGGTGGGATGCTGCTCTGGGAGGGCGGTGGGAGGCAGGCAGGACTGAGGCTGCCGTGCCCTGAGGATGGGATGGTGCTGTGGGCAGGATTGAGTCTGAGGTGCTGTGAGGACAGGGGTCACTGCAGCTGTGCTGGCACAGCCCTGTCCCACTCCTGGCTCCCTGTGTGGCAGGGCTGGAGGTGCCAGAGCCTGGCTGTGATGCCAGAGCAATTCCCACTGTCGTGTAGGGCTAATGAGTTCAGATTCATCACGGCAGGGGCAGGGGTGGAGGCAATCGCCAGCAGAGTGACTGCGGTGTCAAGCTCAAGATATAATTGAAAAATGTAACGTTGAGGAATTATAGTTGAGACAATTCTCTCCTCCGCCTTTAGGAGGAAAATCAATGTGGTCAGGTGGGTCCTATTAGCGCCAGGCAGCCAGGGCAGGGTGGTCTGGGGTGGGGGACACCACTGAGCCACCCATCCAGAGCCATGTCTGCTGCCAACACGTGTGCCTGGCTGGGGGACATGGAACTGAGCCCCATCCCACCAGGACATCCCCTTAGCAAATGTCCCTGAACATTTATTGGAGCCAGTGGTGGGTTAGCAGGGTTGGGGCAGCCTCTGCCATCCTGCACATCTTGCCGGGCTTTCAGACATTTTCCATTCAGTGAAAATTCACTGACTTACGTTCCCAAACTGATGCAAAAATGGGAAAGGAAATTTTGCAGCGTGGCCAAAACCCAGAGAGCCACATCCTGGGGCAGCTGAGAGACATGGATGCCTTTTTATGCTTCCAGCACAAGGCTGTGCTATCTGACCCTGGCCCAAATCACCTTCTTCCCATGGGGCTGTGGGAACTGTGCTGTGAGATGGGACCAGGCTCTTCCCTGTGCCATGGTGCCACAGGCCTGAGTGTGGCTGAACCTCAGAGCTCAAAATAGCCCCCAGCTGCCAGAACAGTGTCAGGAAATGGCATTGTGGGGGTGGGTTGGGCTTGCTTCAATCATATCAGTGTCCAGCCTGGATTTTGGGAACAGGGTGGTTGTTGTTTTCCAGGAGATATTGTAAACAGTGTAAATTCAGTTCCCGGCTGTATTGCTGTGTAGCCTTGTAAGTCCATTGTCAGCCTGATTGCGCCACCAAAATAGATTGTTTCTGTGTGAATCCGTGTTGGCGGGTGCTCCTCCTGCCATGGGGCTCCGTGGGAGATGGCAGTGCCACAGACCTCACCTGGGCAGGTCCACCCGTGTCCTGTCAGGAGCAGGTCATGTCCCCTGCCATGCCCAGGACGTGGGGTTTGGTGCTGAGGGATGGGAGCTCAGCTGGGATCCTCACCATCACTGCCACATCAGGGGCTCATGCCTTTTGCCTTCAGCCACATGGTGATTGTGGGGTGCTTTGCCAGCACCTCGCAGGGCCAGGGACCACAGGACACCACGTCTCACTCCAGCAGGAGAACGTGGTGTCACCGTCCTTGGCTCCACATGGAGAGGTGCTCAGAAGGGGCGTGCAGGCAGATGATCCCACGATGCCATGCCCTGCCTGAACCCTCCCAGCACCCTTGTGCTCCCACAGGGCTGTCTGCAGAGAGCTGGCATCTCCCCAGAGCCTCACAGGGAGCCTGGAGAGGAAGGAGAAAACCCACAGGGACATGGGGAGCTGCTGGCTCATGGCTGGCCAGGGAGAGTGGAAGCAGGTTTCCCCCAGAGCTGGCCACTCTTGTTCCCATTGCCTTTTCCTGCCCCAGCAGCCTGGTGAGGGGCAGACTGGGTGCTTTTCCCACTCCTCTGGTGGGGTGGCTGGGCTGGGAGAGGCTGGGGAGAGGCCCCCCAACAAGTCTCCATCGCTGCGCCCAGAGAAGGAGGGGGGTGATGGGCTAATGGCCTCTTGACATCGGCTCACACGCCACGTCCGCCCGCAGGCGCGGGGCAGTCAGATTGAAAACAGATTTAACTTCCCAGATATATCGTTTCATTTAAGGGCCAGTAATTCTGTCAGTCTGCCACTGACAAACGAGGGTCCCCATGCCAATCCGCCGGGAGACTGATGTCGCGGCGCTCATCTCGTGTCACCAGCAGGAGAATTACGGACTGCGCTGGCCTTCGGAGGCAAGACTAATAACGCTGAGCGGCAGAGGGGGATTTGGGGGCCCGCTTGTTTATCGAGGGCCGGCCAGGCAGCCGCGGCGCGAGGCCGTGCGGGCGGAGGGGGAAGAGGTCAGCGCTGACGCCCATAAATACGAACTTTAACTGAGTCTAGATGAGATGTGTCAGGACTGAGGGAAGATTTGCAGCATCTCTTCAGGAAGAAAAATATGGGCCGGGGGTGAAATATATTTTGTTGGGTCGTGAGTCTCAGGCAACTTTGTCCTTTCAGATGTAATTTTTTTATATATCTATGGAGAGAGAGAGACAGAGAGATGTGCACGCACACACACACACATGCTCTTGCACACTCACATTGTGTCTGGTTTTGGAGTGGTTTATATACATGTCTTGCACAGCCTGGTTTATATAGGTGTCACTGCCATACCTACATATCAATATTGAGCACATAGGGTTGCAGTGACCTTTAGATTGGGATGAGCAGCCAGGAATGTTAAACAAATTGCCACGGTTCCAGCCTGAAGGCCAGGCTGGGCTGGGTGTGCAGCGGGTCCCTGTGCTGGTAGAGGGGCACGGCACAGCCACAGGGTGGTGGGATGGCACTGACCCTCTCCTCGGCCCCTTTGTGCCAAGGGATGGGGGCAAACTGCCCTCCCATCCACAGGCAAGCACCAGTGATGGGGGGGATGCTGAGGGCAGAACCATTCCCATGTACCTTGTGGTCGCTGGGTCTGTCTGCGGGGCTGCTCTCCCTCGGTCCTCGTTAGAGATCTCAGAGCCATGACGAAGCCTATTTGCAGTCAGTTGCTTCTCTGCCTTTAGCATATGTGGGTCATCTTGACCCCATCTCCTGGCCAATGGCCAGAGCGTTTTTGGCAGATTTAAAATCTCCTTCTGGTCGTGGATGCTGCAGCAATGTTAGGATCCCATGCACTGGGGGAAATGTGATGCTTCCCCTGCCTGCACAGCCCAGCATGCAGTGTCACTGTCTGTGCAGCCTGGGAGCCAGCAGGGAGATGAGACTCTGGTCCAGCTGCACTGGTTTTGATATGTTTTTGCTGTAAGATGCCCATCGTGGTGGTATCTGGGCAGGGGGATGGGGATATGCTTTGACCATTAACACCCTGGACTTGTATGGGGTTTCGATTGCAGGTGGCTGGTGGACATTAATCCACTTTGGCTGTTCTCGGTAGCCAAGGGGTTGGGTCCTGCTCACACCCAGTAATGGCTGGGGCTGAGGCTCGGGGCACTGACATGTGTCCTGCACCTATGTGAGGGCTGTGGGACAAATCCTGCCCCTGACATCTGAGTGGTGGCCTGGAGAGCATCTGTGGGGAGGAGGCAGGTCAGGGGCATCCAAGCACTCCTCATTCCTGTGGCTGATCTCATGGGACCCACTCAGGGCTTCCTGTCAAAGTGGGGCTGCTGATGGGCCACTCTGCTCCCTGATACTCGAGGGCAGAGTGGTACCCAAGGTGGGGGATGCCCTGAACTAGCCGTGCAGAGAGCAGTGAGCACAGTGGGGTTGCACTGTCCCCACATGGCCTGAGCACATTTTGGGAGCTCCAACACTCCCAGGGCCTTTCTCACCTTACACCTGTGAAGGCACAGGGGGTGTTGGAGGAGGTTTAAAACCCACATGCAGGTCCATCCCCAACTCTGCATGTCATCCTGGACACTTTCCCCCAGGGAATTGCATTTTCTGTGGGTCACAGCCCGTCAGCAGCCCCACTGACAGGGAATTGCCCTCCCAGGATATGTGTGTGTGTGTGTGGGGCGGTTAACTGTGCATTTTGTGAACGGGTTAAATGCTTGCTTCAAAAAAAGGATAAAAATTGCCTCTCAAAGACAGCTTGCATGAGGCCCTTGATAAAGCACTCTGTGGAAAAGCCTTGACATTAAAAGAGGAAGATCCTTTGCTTAACTTTTAACGGCGAGTGTGTGTGCTGCCGCCTCGCTGGGAGGATTGATCGGCCCTGAGTGCCCCTCCATTAGCAGCCCCCTGCTCCCACCAGGCCAGGCCAGTGTGGGGACAGCCAGGTGACCCCCAGCCTGAGCCACAGTGCCCGAGCAGGGCTGTGGAACTGTCTGCTGCCACCCAGCCTGGGGCACGGGACACTCAGTTTGGTCTTGGGCACCTCTCGGTGGCCCCCAGTCCTGGCTGGCCCACCGAGCCCCCAGCCCACCCCACCATGCTCCCAACCTCATCCTCCCCACCCCACTGTCCTGTGGCTCTGGTGCACTGTGATGCTCCCAGGTAACACCACAGCACACTGGGGCGTGCTGGCAAGGGAACAGCCATGCAGCAACCATGCAGGGTGAAATGTGCTGCTGAGGGGCTCAGGGCAGGAGCTGAACACCCTGCAGGGTTTGGGAGAAGCTGAGTAGGAATTTTTAAAGGAAGAAAAGAAGTTTTCAAAATTGTTGAAGCGCTTACTTTCGGAAAAGCTAAATTTTTTAGAACTTCTTTAAAGGCAAAACCTTCTGTCTTGTCCCTCCTGGAGCTCATCTTGCTCAGGAATGAGGCACAGGAAGGAGCTTCCAAAACAACTCCCCGGCTCAGGGGGAGCGGAGGCGCTCGGCCCCGGCCGGGCTGTGCAGCTGGGCTGGCAGAGCATTGCTGCACCGGGACCCCAGCGCCCTGCCAGGGCCACTGCCTCGGGCCAGAGGTCACCACGGGTGCAGAAAATCTCCACTTTGTTTTGGTGCAGAATGAGCTTTCCCCCGGCTCTTTGTTCAGCAGCTGAACAGGAGCCTCACAGCCTGCACTGCTGGGACACAGCTCCTTCCTTGGGCGATGGGGCAGCCCCTCTGTGCCCCCCACACCTCCCTGGGGGGATACTCTCCGTGGGCAGGAGTGGGTGCTGCAGCCCCACCTGCCTCACCACATTCCCACCTCATCCCCCTCCCGGAGCTGCCACACGACCACCCATTGGACTTGAGAAACAAATCCTGGCGGCTCACGGGGAGCGCCGGCTCTGGGGCTCTGAGACCATAAAGCTCCTTCTCATCTGGCTTCTATTCCTTTTGCAATCTCCCAGCGCTGGTTTATTGCAGCCTCTTCAGCAAAACGAGGGCATTATCCAGCCCTGTGATGCTGCATCTGTCTTCCCTCTATTAAAAGGGGAGCACAATGGCCCTGCAGAGCTCGGCTGCCAGCACTGGATTTGCTCCACAGGGAGGTAGCACAGTAATCCCAGCCCTTTCCCTACACCAGCCCTGCAGGAGAGGGGGGGCCAGGCAGGACCAGCTCTCTGTTGGGGTTTCATAAAGGCAGTGCCAAGGGGGTGAAGCTGGTGACCCACAGTGGTTCTCATGGGGTGTGGGAAGGCAGCTGAGCTCACTGTGCTGGGACAGGAGTGTGCCCCATGTCCTGCCATGGCTGTGGGTGCAGGGGCCTGGCAGAGCTCTTAGTTCTGCCCGGTGCAGCCAGTGGCTCTGGCAGCCTGTCCTGCCAGTCAGTGGTGCTGCCTGCAGTCCCCGGCACCCCGTGGGACCTTTGGGGACCCTTGCAGTGTGTGTCCTGGTGCCAGCTCCTCACAGGGCAGTCACAGGTGCTAGTTTGGGTCTGTGCCTGCACGTACACCCCAGCACGAGTGTGAATGTGCACGTGATGCCGTGCGTGGGTGCGTGGGCAGGGGCTGGGCTGGCAGCTGCAGGGCACAGCGATGCCCCGGCTCCCCCACAGCCCTGCTGCCCCCCAAACACGCCACCCCGGCCAGGGAGGAGAGGATGGCCACTGTCTTATTTCGTTTTAAAGTATCCAGAGGGTCTGCCTGGACACACAGGCCCTTTGTGCAGCTGCTGCACGTCCCTCCTCCAGTCATTTTGTTAAAATTTGTGTGCGATTCGGGGAGGTTATGCCTGATGGGGGAAAATCTGTGCTGATAAGAGCCAGCAAGTGCCACTGAAACACGCTGAGCTGCTTTGAAGCCAGCTCTGCAGAGCCACCTGCCCATCTCCTCCCCTCCAGCTCAGAGTGCCCCTTTCTGGGGTGCAGCTCCAGCTCTCCTGCCCACCCAAGGGGACCCCCGTCCCGTGGGATGTGTGCCAGGCACAGCGTGGGTGCTGTGCAGGGCAGTGTGGTGCGTGTCAGCCCAGCTGCTCCTGCTCTCTTTCAGGTGGGTGACCAGATGAAGCTGCTGCAGAACTGCTGGAGCGAGCTGCTGGTGTTCGACCACGTGTACCGGCAGCTGCAGCACGGCAAGGAGCACAGCGTGCTGCTGGTCACGGGCCAGGAGGTGAGCCATGGCCAGGGACTGTGCTTGGGAGGGGTGGGGGCTGCCTGGGGGCACACGGGGACTGTTCTTGTTCCTGGCCCAGCGTGGCCAACCCAGCATAGGGCAGACAGGTTGGTTTTTCACACGAAGGTCCAATCCTGTCCTGCCACACAGCTCCTGGTCCTGGAGAAAAATGTTTCTTATGAAAAGATCAACAGCCCCATCTACACTCTCAGTGGTGGGATGTGAGGAGGGGTCCCTTCCCTCCCTGGGAGTGGCTTTTGGAGATGGGATGCCGACACCAGCACCTTGTGAAGGGCCCTCTGTTTTAAATGGGGTCCCTGTCTCATTCATCGGCCTCTTTTTGGCACCCTTAATTCTCAGGGCTGGATCCCAGCTCTTGCCCTGTGTGTGATGGGCGGGCTGGGGCTTCCAAAGCTGATGCCAACCCCATCCCTGCAGGTGGATATGTTGACCATCACAGCCCAGGCTGGCTCCATCCTGAACACGCTGGTGCTGCGGGCACAGGAGCTCGTCCTGCACTTGCACTCGCTCCAGGTGGACCGGCACGAATTCGTCTGCCTCAAGTTCCTCATCCTCTTCAGCCTTGGTGAGCGTTGCTGCAGGGGGCACTGGGGTGGGGGCAGCCCCTCTCAGGGGTGATGTCTGTGCGGGGATACAGGGTGCTGAGTGGTGTGAGCACAGCTGGAGGGAGCACACACAGCCCGGGGTCTGGCATCTAATCAGGAGCCAGGAGTGAGGGCTGGGACCTGCCTCTGCCCCCTCACCAGCAGCCTGGAACACCCTCCTCTGCAGGGCTGGGCTCTGCTCCAGCTGCAGGGGACACTGCCATGCTGCTGGCCAAGTGCAGCCTGTTTTGGTCACCTGCCCATCCCTTGGGCAGGGAAACAAGGGCTGATACGGGCACGGCCAAACAGGCGTGTTGACAGAGGCAGCAGGGCCAGGCTGGCCGTATCTCCGGGGATTTGCGTCAGAGGGCCCGTGTGCTGCCCTGGGATGGGGCTCCTGTGCTCCTGATTAGGCTCAGCCCGGAGCCTGCGGCCGGGAGGCTTCACACGCTCCCACCTCACCCAGACTAAATAACACGGGGCTCTTGGCACAGCCTGGCACAGCCCTGGGGTGGCACAGCGGCTCAGCCCCGACTCTGGCCTGCTCCTACGCAGATCCTGCCCCTCTCCCACCCACTCCCACCCTGGCCACGCTGCCCCCATTGCAGGGAGCATCTCCACATACACCACAGCCAGGGATGCACCCCCATTCCCTGCAGCCTTCACCTCAAGGCAGGGATGCCCAGGGTAGTTCCACTGAAGGGATCTCAGCCCTGGGCAGGGTGGGGGGCTGTGGGTGGTGCTGAGCACACCACAGACACCCCAGGGTGCCCAAATACGATAATCACAGGTGCTGGTGCAGGGATGGTGAGCCCAGCTTGTGGCAGAGTTACCTCCATCCCCATCCCTGTCCACATCCCACTCCATTGCTGCCCCCGTCCCAATGCCTTGGTCTGTGCTTGCACTTCTCTCTCCACCCGTGGGCTCCTGTCCTAGCCACACTGCCATCCCATCCTGCACCTGCAGCGTCTCCTCCCGCAGCTTCCCTTTCCTCCGGAGCTGTTTTGAAATCCAGAGAAATGAGACGTGATAACTCAGTGCTCAAACAATGATAAGGTGAGGCACAAACAGTGCCCAGGCTGGGAAATGAAGAAGCTGGAGGTGCTCATACCCCGAGGCAGGACCTTCCTTGGCCACTGCCCTGAAGTCTCAGTGCCAGAGCGGGGTCCCACCGTGCTGCCTTGTGCCCCCTCTGCCCCCCAGCATGGCACAGCACAGCATGGCATGGGGAGCAGGAGCAGCGTCCACCCCGATGGCTTCCCAGGAGCTGCAGCTTTCAGGGAGGGTGTGGAATCCAATAGCTGTGTTTTCCCATACATCATTTTGCCCCAAATGCAACTTTTTCTCTCCATATTGCAGAGCTCACTTGGAGTAATTTGCCCTTCGCAGGCTCAGCTGTAGAGGACAGGATTGTGTATTATGTGCAGGATGTAATTGCCTTTAACAAGAGAATTTCCACATTTACCACTCTGCCACAGCACAGTCAAAGCCAAGCCCTGCTCACAAGAGCTGCCATTTGAGTTCTAAATAGATTTCTCTCCTGAGCAGGTAAAGAGATTTAATTAAAATTAGGGCTTCTCAAAATAGCAATATTTATGAGGACGGCACAGGTTAGCTTTGTTCTACAGAAGGGCTTAATAGAGCCTTAATGGATTGACCTATCATTCGATTTCATGACTTACATTCATGAAGCAGCTACTCTTGGGGAGGGGAGGAAGAGAGGCTTTTATAGCCCACATTCCCTTAAGCGTTTGCAATTTATCAGCAGCTTCTCCCAAACAAAAGGAGCTGTGAATAGGAAGAACACTTGAGGGCATAGAAATAATCCCAGGCATATCTGTATGTGTGATGGGAGGCTTTGTCACAGGACAGTCTTTGCAACTGCTGCAGTGTCTCTAAATGAAGTGAGTCAATGTTATTTGGACAACATTCTTTATTCCTTGCAGGAATGAAAAGATTATTCAAATATTCAATTAAACGGTGAATAGGGTCTTTCAGAGAACCAGGTGAGTTCATCGAGTAGAACTAGCTATTGTTGAGCCAACTCAGGGGATAGATTTGACATTTATCAATATAACTTCTTTTTTTTAATGACATGCACAATAACCTTATGCAGATAAAGAGATTTCATAACAAGAACCTGGGTAGGAGGAGACAATAGGAGCAAATGTGCCGCCGGAGTGAAAAGGGAAGGGTGATCTGATAAAGTGCATTTTGGCATAACCTGTGCCCTTTGTGCCTGCACGGGCAGTGCCTGTCCTGGCCATGGACGTGGCCTGGGGCTCCCCAGGGACTCAGAGCCCCCCCAGCTGTGCGTCTGCTCCCCGGGGACTCTTCACCAGCACTGTGGTTTGCCCTCCCAAATGCTGCTCAGCCCTCTGGGTACAGCCACGTTTGGCTCCCCATCTTTTCAGCATGGAAACCAGAAATAACCCCCAAACTCCCAGCTGCCTTGGCTAGAACCCCTGCCCATATTTCCCAGTTTCCATCTGGCAGGTGGGACCTGGATGTGGCTGTGCATCAGCAGCTGTTGGCCATGGGCAGCAGAGCTGGTGGGGTTGTGACCGAGGCAGCGCTGGGGGCACCTCGTGCTGCACAGTAAATCCATTAAATCTCCCTGCCCAAGCTGGGCTCGGGGCCAGGATTGGCAGCAAGGTCTCTGTTGGGCTGTCTGGCACCGTTGCTGTCTGTAGCTGTAGGTGGTGATGGGGCAATGCATGGCAATGTTCCCTAAAGCCACCAAAATCCTCGTGCAGAGCAGGTTGAACAACATGTTGTGCTGATTGGAAGTCGTCACTTCACCACGGAGCACTCCTGGCAACCTGAGTGCTGAGGCAGCATCCTTGGAGAGCAAACCCCAGCTCAGGCCACCCCATAAACCTGGAGAACCCCCAACCCACCAGCTGGGTTGTCCCTGCAGTCACAGGAGACCACTCCTGCCCTGGGGCTGTGCCTGTCCCAGCTCCTGCATCTCTGCCTTCAGGACTGCAGCATCCTCTTCCTGCCAGACCCTGCCTGCACCTCGGTGCCACTGTCTGCTGTGCTGCTTCCCACCCTGCTGGCAGCAGAACTGGCAGCAGAGCTGGCAGCAGGATTATGGGAAGCTGCTGTGGCCCTAGCGAGGCGTGGAGGATTAGGGTTTCTAGGCTGGTGAGCCTGGTTGCCACATTGGAAAGACCAGGTTTATCAGGGAATTAATTCAGCCGCTTCCTCGACCTTCAGGAACTAAAGAGGGCTGATGGCAGCAGCTCCTGGTGTGTGGGTACAGCTGGCAGCACCTTCTGGCTTTGCAGCTTCCTGGGCAGCGAGGGCAGGGGGGCACCAATCCTGCTGCCAGGGAGTTTGGATTCTGTCTTCAGCATCACAGGAGACTTGGGAGGCAGAGCAGGGACAGAGAGCCCATGGCTGGCCAGAGATGGGACGTGGGACCCCTCATGCCCTGTGTTTTCAAGCATGAATAGCACTGGCCCAGAAGTGTGTGTCCCTCCTGTCTCACCCAGCACAGCATCGCATGGATGGGGCAGATGTGAGTTTGTCACCATTTCATCCTTTCTCCTCCTCTTCCTCCTTGCAGATGTGAAGTACCTGGAGAACCACACGCTGGCTAAGGATGCTCAGGAGAAGGCCAACGGGGCGCTGCTGGAGTACACGGTGTGCCACTACCCGCACTCCACGGACAAGTTCCGGCAGCTGCTGCTGTGGCTGGCCGAGGTGCGGGCGCTGAGCATGCAGGCCGAGGAGTACCTGTACCACAAGCACCTGAGCGGGGAGGTGCCCTGCAACAACCTCCTCATCGAGATGCTGCACGCCAAGCGGACTTGAGGGCGCTGCCAGCACGACCCAGCGCAGCCCCAGTGCCACCAGCAGCACGGCAGGGGCAGGACTGGTGCCCGGGGCTGGCTGCCTTCCACCCTGCCTTCCTCAGTGATGCTATTTAGCCTCTGCTATTGGAAACGTCCCAGATGGTTCAATACACTGCAGGGCCAGGGGCTCGTTGGCAGCGCTGACCCCCAGCCCCACTGCACACCTGGTGCCCAAACCTGTCACTGGCACACCTGGCTCAGCAGCACCAAGGAAGGATAAAGTCTGTCCCAGCTTTCCTCCTGTTTCTGCAGCTCTCCTGCTACCCCTACCAGCCATTTCTTCACCTCCCCGACCCTGCCCCATGTCTCAGGGCCCCTCGTGCACAGGGCAGGGGAGAGGTGAGGTGAGCCCCCTCCAGGCTGTGGGTTTGTGGTGGTTGGGGTGTCTCCGGGCACTGGGGGAGTACATGGAGGATCCACTCAGAACTCTGGGGCTGGTCTGGAGGTGCTGGCCCCGTGCAGCTGTGCCAGGACCCCGAGGTGCACAGGCTGTGTCCCACCACTGTCCCAGCAAAGCGAGGGCAGGCAGGGGTGGGCAGTGCAGAGCCCTCAGCTGGGGTTCATTTTCCCAGTGCCTGCTGGTGCTGGAGGCAGCAGCTGTGGCTCTGCAGTCTGTGGTGGCTGCAGTACCCGGAGCTGTCCATGGGCAGCACAGCTCTGTCCTGCTCGCAGCTGATGGTGGCAGAGCAGTCAGGCAGGAGGGAGGTGCAGGCACATGCACAGGAGCTTGGGAAAGCTTGGGGAGCCCTGCAATCCTCTCCCTGCATTTACCTGCCCAAGTGTGTGGGTAAGGAGGAATAAGGATTGTTCTGCACTTCATGTTGGGCCCCCAAACCACCTCTTGTGGTTTGCCCATGTCCCCAGGAGATGGCAAATGCTGTGCCAAAGGCACAGGCAAAGAGGTCTCTGTTCCTCTCCCATCAAGGATAGGGGCTCACAAACAGGACTGGGAGCACTGGGGGCTGCAGCCCCCCAAGCTGGGACGTGCTGGACTCTTGCTCGTACTTTGTCTCGGGCTCAGCCACGCTGTCCCCTCCTCTCCTCTCCTCTCTTCTCCTCTGCCCCAGCAGGCAGCCCAGCACAGCCCCTGCCTGACCCCGGCTTCGTGGGCTCCTCGCACAGCCGGGGCTGGTCAGGTTTGTCCCCAGGGTGGGTGATCTCCTTGTCCCAGGGGCCATCACCCACCGTGTGCCTTGAGGAGCCACAGAGGCTGCACCCAGAGCAGCACGGTTTGTGAAGCTTGTTAGATGCAGAAGAGTATGTTTGTCTCTGCTTTAACACATTTGTGCATTTTCCTCCAGAAGTCTGTGATTTGGTTTCACCTTCTTTTCGTGATCGTAAAGAACTGGAGAAAATGTTTTGAGAGGTAAAGATGTTTTATTTTCAGAAAATGAAAAGTGTCCTTAAGTGTCTCTCTCTCTGTCTCTCACATCCTTTTCTTCCTCTCATACTTCCCCTTCCCCACTACTCCTCCTTCTTTCCCAGGCAGGAGGTTACCAGCTTCCTTGTCAGGCGCAAACCATGGTAATAAATTTTGCAGTTCATTTAAAAAGGCAAACTTTGTCTTCTTTGACTGTCTTTCTACCCCTCCTGGTTGGTGTTCCCCAGCTCCCCATGGGCAGGGGAGCAGTGCTTGGCCCCACGTGCCCACTGCTGGGGTGCCACCTGCCTTTGTGGGACCAGGACACTGTGGGATGGGGTTGCTGCTGCCGTGTGACTCAAGGCATTGGTGACTCAAGACCTGGTTTGAAGTTCCCAGCTGCTGGGATTTGCCATTCTGACTCTCAGGATGTTAAGTGAGCTCACAAACAGCAAGATTTAGAGGCAATTATCTTAGTCTTGGATTTTTCATGTAGCTCTTGATGGTCACTGTGGTCCCTGGCATGGCACACACCATGGCAGGGAGCAAAGCCACGGCAAAGCACAGAGTTCTGCCATAGATGTGGTGACTGTCTGTAAGATTCCAGTGCTGGGGGTGCCCCAAGCCCCAACCCTCCCCATCCCTGGCAGCTGGAGACACTGCTTGGCTGACTCCAGTACCTGGACTGATGGTCCACACACCAGTCCTGCTCCCAGCCCAGCACAGGATGGTTCTAGGGCTGCAGGGCCCAACAGCACATAAATACAGGCTGGGCAGCACGAGCTGTGCTGGCATCAGGGAACACGGGGGACATAGAGGGGACACAGGGGGGTGGGCAGTGCCCTGGTTCCTGCACTGTGGCCAAACCCCCTCCCCTGTGCTCAGCTACACAGAGCCACTGCCCGAGCCCCTTCCCTTGGACACAGAGCAACAAGGAGAGAAGGCTGGCTTTAAAATCAGCATTTACTGTTGTCATAATCAGCAAAACCCCGCCACATTGTGCTCTAAACACTACAGAGGTAATAGGAGAGCAGGGAGGGAAAACAGAACCCAGCTGGCCAGGGGCCATGCCAGCCGGGCAGGAGCCCAGGCAGGAGCAGGGAGAGGATTTTTGCCATAAACAGCAGAAGATGCTATTGATGTCAGCTGGTTTAGAAAGGCTTGCAGCCAACTGCTGGCTCCCCTAGTGCATGTGCTTCCTGTGCAGCCTGTCCCCAGCCCTGCCCCGCACCGTGGTGTGCAGGGACAGCAGTGGGGCTGGGGAGGGCACAGAGCACGGGCACGGCTGCCACGGGCAAAGCTGGGCTTGTTCCCATCTCACTGAGGTCCCTCAGGCTAAACAAGCCCTACTGGCAGCAACAAGTGCACACATCCACACACTGCCAGCACTGTAGGTGTGGGGCACTGCCCCAGGCCAGTCCTGCCTGCCCTGGCAGAGTGCACAAGCCACAGGGACTCCCAGCAGGACAAGTGCCTGCTGTTGGCTGCTCACCCAGAGAGGAGCAGGACTGTTGTCAGCAGCTGATGAAACCCCCTGAGACCTCACAGTACCCCAGTCCTGCCCTGGTTTTGTCTGCACGTGGTGCTGGGGAGAAGTGCAGGGAAACAGCCCCGGCCAGGCTGGACAGCCCTCCAAGAGAAGCCAGCTCCTCCAACCTGCCATCCTTCCCAGCTGCTGGAAAACCTTCGGCGTTGTCTCTCATCACCCAGAAACTTCTCAAAAACCTAAACCAAAACAAAGACAGTATCAGTTGTGTTGGCAGCAGGGGAGGGCAGTGGTCCCACCCAGGGCAGTGGGAGCACTGGTGGGGTCTCACAGCACACTGGCAGGAAACACAGCCCAAACCTGCCACAGGACAGAGCAGCACATGGAGGTGCCCTGATCTGGCACAGCCTGCCCCTGGTACAGCTCTGCCATCCCAGGGACCCCCTGCCCCTTTGGGGGTCTCTGAAACATGGTCCTTGTGGCAAGGAGCCAAAGCAGCAGACATGCACAGGGCCACGGCCGGAGGAGAAAGCTCTTCTTCCCTGCTCAGTCATCAGCCTGAGCACAGCACCCATTGCTGGAAGCACAGAAGAATGAGCTTTAAAAAGGATTCGATGAAAATACCAGCACTATTGTGGCAGGAAATACCAATGGCACATGGGCTGCACCTCCTTCACAAGGGACCCACTGCCCTTTGGGAAGGACAGTGGCACCACCAGTGGTCCCACCACAGGGCACCCCAGGACACTCGGGTGCTTTCCTGGCTTTGAGTCCCAAAGACTCATAAATTCTTTATATTCTCAAACCAATCTTGTTTAAGGCAATACAGTGAGAGTTGCAGAATTACTCGGTATCGATCAGAGGAGGGCTGGGCCTTGGAGACAAGATCCATGTTGCTATGTGTGGCTTAGCAACATATAAACGTATTCAAACAGAATAATGAAATTATCGTGGGGAAACAAAGCAGCCATCACTTGAGGAGCTGGAGGATGTGGAAGCCTCTTGGAGCCCTTGTTTGCCAAGACAAGGAAGATGGGACTTATTGTTTGTGCAAATATGTGAACCCCCCCAGCCATCCCCTGCTCACAAAAAGGGTGTAATGAAGTCGCAGCACTCACTGCACAGGGCAGCTCTGTCCAGCTGGGCTGGAGCTCATTACTGCAGAATCCTCTGTGAGCTGAGCCCTTGGGGGGGGAGCCCAAATCGGGGAGGGGGAAGCCCATGCCTGCCTCTGGCCACAGCCACGCTGCAGAAGTCCCCATTTCTCTCGTTCTGAAACTGGGCTGGGATTTACCTGGACTTTATCCACCTTCTTCTTCACCTAAGCCACCTCCCCATGGACCCACTGGGCATCTCCTGAGCTTGGAGACAGTGCAATGCCCACAGCTCTCACAGGGGCATGGCTGAGGTCCTGGAGCAGGTCCTGTGAGCACACCCATGAACTGTCCCCATCTCTTCCCACCATCCTGAGAGGCAGGGGGGCTTCTCTTGGATCTCTGCTCCTGCTGCTGGCAGCACCATTTACAGTAAAGCTGGCTGACAGCTTTCAAATAAAGATACCTGAGGCCAAATATGTCACTTTTCATTAAACTATTTTGGAGACAACAAGCAGAAGAAGGGCTGGGGTCTGCGCTGAAATGATCTGATCACCAAGCTTGTGGTTTGGGGTTTGCTGACCCCGGCAGCTCCTACCCCAGAGCCCCAGAGCTCTTTGCTCTGAGAACAAGCAGTGAAGGCAGAAGGCTGTGTGAGGCTGAGCTGCCCTGGAGTGCTCAGCCCCCCTGCAGGTGGGTGCTGTGGCCTTCATTATCTGCTGCAGTGGCTGGAAGCACTTGTGGCTGAGCCCAGGGCAGCGCGGCGTGGCCAGCACTGGCTCCACGTGCACCAGGGCACAGAGGAGAGCTCTTCTGCTTCAAGATCTTCTCGTTCACCCCGGGCTGAAGGGCTGCCCAGCCTCGGGCACCCTGACCCCCTGATCGGGGGGCTCGTGGGGGTGGCCGTGCACAGCACTCCCTGCAGCCCCCCTGCTCCCATGGTCACGGCAACCAGCCCAGCCTGGCTTGTCCATCACCCTCTGTCTGGGCAGACCCAAGCTTTTAAAAACACACTCAGGGCCTTCCTGAGAAAATAAAATGAAACTTAACAACCCACCTCTTTACACAGCTGTTTAATAGCACATGTGAGTGATAAAATACCCAGGAGCAGGTGAGGGTGGGTCAGAGCACAAATGCATGTGCTGGGTGCAGGTCTCACTGCCTCTGAGACCCCCTCCCTGTGCCCGAAATGCTGTGGCACAACCACTCCTGGGTGCCACTGCTTCTGCCCTTCTCATGTGTCCACTGTGGGAAGGAAAACCCCCAGAGCATCTTCACTGCAGTGTCTGCCTGAGGCCCCATCCAGAGGCTGCACTGGGAGTACCCAGCAGTGGTTGGTAAGCAAATGAAGTTAAATGTGCTCCATTTGTCTCCTGAGGAGCTGGGGACTTGCCCAAAGCCAGGACCTGCCCAACCCTCCTGGGAAGCCGAGGAGGGAGCAGGGAGCTGTGGCTGCCCAGCCTCTCCCCACTGAGCAGAGGTCTGGGGCTTAGGAGGGATTTCTGGCTTTAATTTTACCCACCTCCATGGTGACATTGGCCTTTCTACAACCTGAAACAGAAGATGCTAAATGGCTGCTTTTAAGCTCATAAATCCAGCTCTGTCTGAACACCCCACCTTCCCTGGCTTCCCTTCTTTGGGATTGTGGCACTCCCAGCACCAACCAGCGCTTTCTACTGGTTCCAAATACCGCAGGGCAGCAAAGAGCTGCTGCCACCCCTGGAAGCAGCCCAGGTCCTGCCCCACAGCAAGGGCAGGTCCCTGCTGCACCCCAGGAGCAGCTGTGCTGGGGCTTGCTCAGCACCAGGTACCTGCAGGGCCCCCCTGCCCCTTTGCTGCCCACCCAAGGAAGGTGCAGAGACATGGGGAGAAACCAGGTGAGTCCCCTGAGACAGGGACCCTCAGCTGAGCCACCAGTGCTGCTGGAGAGGCAGGGCCACTGGCAGAGCTGCTGAGGCTCCATATCCTCCCACCTCTCCCTCATCCCAACAGCCTGGCCAGGATAGGACCCACCAGGGCAGTTTGGAATAAAATGATTCTTGAAATCTGAGAGAAACCAGCTGCCCTGTGGCCAGCCCTCCACCACACAACCCAGCACCAGCAGTAACAAAAATGGCAGAAAATGATGTAGGCAAATGTTACCTGAGGATTTGAATGCTGTCAGCTCTACAGCCTGAAAGAGGGGAGAACATGTGTTAGCAGGAGGTGCAGGTCTGACTGCTTTGCTTCTGATCACCCCTCACCACACTCCCTGGGGCCAGGCAGGGCTCCCCAGCACCCAGTGCCCTGTCCCACCACTAGAGCCTTCATCCCTGTCCCTGAGGGCACCTCCAGGCAGTGGGGAGCTGACACCCCACTCCACACACCCACTCTGGGGACCCTTCCAGGCTGGACACCATCCTGGAGACCTCAGGGAAATCCAGGAAAGGGAGAGAGAGAGAGCTCTGTCCGTCTGTGCTATGGTGGAAAGAGCCTGCACAATCTGCACTCTTTGCTTAAGGGATGGTTAATGCTCTGGGAGATGTGGAATTCCTATTCCCAGTCCAACAACAACAACAAATAGCACCAAACAACATTTAAAAAAAAGCTGAAACACGAAGAACATCTTGTCTGTGTTTGCAGCTTCACTCGCTCAGTGTTTTGTCATTTTAAGTGTTTTCAAACGTTTTTAAGTAGCATCTTCTCTTCATCCAAACTATTGTGCAGCTGCCAGTGACATTCTGCATTCGCCGCTCCTCCAGCGAGTGGCATGACTCACTGAGCTGGGGAGCAGGGAAAACAGCCTGGCTTATATAACTGAGGAGCTCCAAAGGCAGCCCCAGGCAGCACAGGGGGGCAGGACACAAAGGTGCCCACCACCCCTCAGTGAGGACGGGGCTCGGGGGGTCCCTCCCAGGGCCAGCTCAGCCCCACGGGGCTCACACCGGTGCTGCATCACCCTCAGTCCCACATTAGCCCAAAAGGAAACAAGCACATGAAAAATGCAATGTTTATGCAGCAAAGATACAGCAAAGCCCTCGGTGACCCTCACACGCAGAGAAGCACTTTCTGTCTGTGCCTGCTCAGAAATGCCACGGCCTTGGCATTTAGGAGGTCTGCTGTCTCCTAATGCCCCTGCCTTAGGGAGCTCAGGCCCCTGGGCTAATCCCTGCATCCCACATCCCATAAGGGGGCTCAGCCCTGGCCCCAGCTCACACAGACAGCACCTGGCTGCCTGAGAAAAGCTGCACATGCTACTGAGTCCTGCTGTTGTTCAGCATGAGGGGAGGAACAGCATTAACCACAATATAAATCATGAGAGATGGAAATATGGATTTTATTGAGTGGCTTCAAAACGATATGCCAGCTATAGAAGTATTATCTATTGGATAAATAAGAGCTGTCTATGTGACACAGGTTTTCAAAGGATAAATATTAGAGAGGGAGACAGAGATCCTTCAGTGAGAGACTCATGAAAGTAGTGTTGGATTTTATTCTGAGGAAATTACAGCACTTGTATGTCAAGTGCACAAGGACTGATGATCATTTCAATAGTGGGAGATGGAAGTGGCAGCAGAGTAGTGAAATTTAAATTGTTTCCTGCTTTAGGCCATGCCTTACTGAGCTCTCCATCCCACCACAAGCAGCACAGCCCAGCCTGCCCTCCTGCGACAGGTGCAACTTGCCCAGGGCAGGGACAGCAAGCTCCTGCTGCCTGATTTAATGTGCAGTCCCTGGGAAAAGTCTCCTGTCTTGATCCAGGACAACCTCAGTTTGGGGCTTTATGGCTTCAAATTCACTGGCACTTTCTGTTCCTGCACACCTCTGCAATAACCACCCTCCTGGCAGGGCAGTGGGGCTGGTTCCCCCTCGGCTCAGGAGTGAGCTCTTGACTTGGAAATGGGCTGTTCTGGGGCTGCCTCCTCCCCTGCCCTTGGAAATGTTGTCCCTCACTGCCTTCTCCTGCCAGGCCAGCCCCAGCTCAGGGGGCATCCCCACGTAACTGCTGGGGCCTGTGTGAGGGTGAAGGTGGAAGAATAAAAGACATTATTTACCGGTCTCTCAGGTGACATAATTGATGAAATACCCATGGGAATTCTGGCTCCAAAATTTCCTGAGGGGTGAAGCAGTACAATGAGTTTGGAGACCAGAGAACAGAAATGTTCATGCTTTACCAAGAGCTTGGTGCTTTGTGTCCCACAAGTATCTCCCACTGAAGCAAAGAGGTTATCTGTATCATTGCATCCACAAACTGGCTGGAAAGTGCAAAACACTTTTTCCCCAAAGCTAAACCCTCTATTTCCTCCTGCCACCTTTGCCTGTCCTTCTGCAGGAAGTTCATTGTAAGACACAGACATGGATTTTTGCCTCAAGAGAATGCAATGCTGCCCAAGATGCTGATGAGCCCCCTACGCATGCCCAGCCAGTCTGACCCCTGTGAGACCCCCATGCATGAGGACCCTGCCCTCCCCAGGAACCCCTCAGCAGCAGCAGCACCAGACCCCAAGTGTTCCCATGGGCACAGTGTGCAAATGAGGTAACACAGTGCCAGGTGAATGGGCACTAAAATTCAGGCATTGGGAACAACATTTTCCTGTGTGTTATCACACAGCCTGGGCTGACAGTGGCAACAATTCTCCTACCTCTGTTGGTGATGTTCTTCACTGGAGGGTCTTTCTGCACAGGGCTTGGCAGGGCACTCTCAGCTGCAGGACTCAGCTTCCCTGTCTCCCAGGAGGTTGTGTTTCTTGGACTTGATAAGTAGTTGATGGGATGAGAGCAGTTCTGTAATGACAGGGAAGAGATACAGGACAGTGAAAATTGCAGCCTGAGTCTTTGCTAGATCCAGATCCAACTCTCAAGAATGATTTCATCAGAATTGTGGACTTTGGCTCCCACCCTGCCCTAGCACAGCAGGCTGCTGCCTAATTGGGATAGATTATCTCTGGATCTGTGCTGTCCAACAGGACTGAAAAGAAGGGAGACAAAAGTCAAAAAAAATGCTTCTTTCCAACATACTCTCCTCCAAGCAGACCAAAGGTACAGCTGGGACCCTTCTCCAGGGGGTGCCTGAGGGATGAAGGGGCAGCAGGGATTCCTTCCAACTTACTGTGAATGACAGGGCTTTCTTCTTGTCCTTCATCCTCTGGATGGCATTCCTCACCTGGAGCAGAGCAAGGACATTAGAGAGAGCCTGGGCAGCTCTATCACAGAAGAGATTCTCCAGCAAGGCATAGAGAAAAAGCAGCCACAGTTCCAGAAGCATAGTCTGGGCTGTGCTGCCTGTTGCAACTCCTCCTATCCCAGCTACCCCCAAACTGCTAATGAACAGTTGCTGTGCTGAGTGACTCAACACAGGCAGGGGCATCTCTTACCTCACTGTTATAGACTGCGTAGACCAGGAATATGTACAGGCCCTGGAAAGGAGGGAGCAGAGGAAGGGTCAGAGAGGTATGGATGGTTTGTGGAGGAAATGGGTTTGGTGAGCACTGAAATGGGTCAGACGGGCACAGCACAGCCAGAGACCACCAGGCAGGGAGGACCTTCCACACCTGAGACCAGGCTTTTCACAGAGTCCAAAGCAGAGACAGTCCCTGCCCCAGTTTCTCTTCCTTCTCCTCCCATTTCAGCTGGGAGGAGTGGGCATCTCTCACTGCTCCCTCCACTTCCCAGGCCCAAAGCTCTCCCACACTCCCATTCACTCATGCATGTAAATCCCGCAGGAAACACCTCCTTCAGTTCTCAGAGACAGAATCCAGCAGGAATTAATTGCTAGGGGAACTGAAATCTGGGAAGCAGACCTCCCTTTCTGCCAAGCACTGACCCTGGGGGGCTTTATCCAGCCTCCCACAGCCCACATGCAGCACGATGCCAGGGTCGGTTCCTCCATCCCATGCAGAGACAGACCACAGCATGAGCCCAAACCCCCTGGGAATGGACCCAGAGGTTTCCCTGGGCACAGTTTGGGCAGTCTTGCCAGGAGGGATGTGCCCAGGGAAAGCACCAGGGCCAGGGCCAGGGCCAGAGCGAGCACTGCCTGGGGGCCACAGCCTGGGGCTAATTACAGCTCCAGACCAACGATTCTGGCCTTAAAGCAGCCCTATCTGGCCCACCAGATTTTAGTTATATCTGTGGGGTGTTTTGTTATCGCAGCTAGATAAATCAGCTGCAGCAAGAGATGCAATTCATCTTGTCTTCAATGAGCCTTGCTCTCATCTGCGAGCTCTTGGCAAGCGCGATGGCAGCAGCCCCCTGGCACCGTGCCGTGACCTGTCCTTCAGCCAGCAATGCTGGTCACTCCCCCAGCCCAGATTTCTGGCCAGGCTGCCAAGGCAGGTCTTCCTTGAAAGAATCATTCTGGATGAGCGTGGGGAGGGGGAGCGGAGAGGTCGGCTGGGAGCAGAGTGAGGAAGGAGAGGAGGCCCAGCTGCAGATGCTGCTCTGGAGGAGCCCTCTCCTCCTCACACCCCCATCCACGCTTTCCCTGCCTGCCATCTTCTCCCAGCGAGGGGCACAGAGCCCTGGCCCCTGCAGCAAAGGCACAGCGTGTGCTGGGACCTGCAGAGCAGGATGGATGCTCCTGCCTCTCCAGCAAGCACGTCCTGTGATCTCCACAGCTGGGCACAGCACCCCTGCCTCCTCCCTCTCTCTGGGGAGTGGTCCTGTGAGCCCCTGCCCTCAGCCAGCCCCAGGACCATCCTTCCAGCCCTCCCAGTTCCGGTGATGCTGACACTGTAGAACAGCACTGGGTGCTGGGCAGGGTGCTGGTGCTCGACCTCCAAAACAGGAGCTGGTTCCAGCCTTGGGGCAGCCCCTGCAGCCTCCTCTGGCACAGCACCACTCGGCCCTGGCTGGATTCCTGCACTGCCTGCCTGCAGAAAGAGTTGTCATGTTTGGTGTCTACGCACAGAGTAGCCTTGAAGGCAGACTTCGGCTTCCACAGGCAAACAGAAAGCAAACAAACAAACAACCCCAGCAGCAGAACGACTGCACAGGGCTCTGGTGTGAAGAAACACGCCGGCCTCAAAGGAAATACCAAGGGATCCACCAGACAGTCAGAAAGGGGGATGAAATGGGATGCTTTCAACTCCACAGCTTCCCACCAGCATTTCTCCTCAGGGATAATCTGCAGATTGACCTGAGCTTGGTAATGAAGAGACAGAGGCAAAGGAGCACAGCACACAGCACTGAGCCGTGGGTTCTGTCCTGCTCAATAACCCAAGCATGGCATGAGGAGGCACGGACAACTGATGCTGTACTTAATTACCATTAGGACAGGCCTCCTGCTGCCCTTCTGATACCCTTAGGAGCAGAGATGCAGAGAGGCAGCCCTTGTCTGGCCTTGGAACATCCCCCTGAGCACTGATGGACGTGTGTGAGCAGCACCAGCCACGGGGCCAGTGCCAGCCACGGGCAGAACATCCCTGAGCAGCCCCCCGTCCTGTGCCCATGGGGATAACACCAGGATCCACCCCTGGAGAGCTGTGCCAGTGCTGCACTGGAACCAGCCCAGTGTGCCAGAGCCTGCTCCGGGAGCACAGGCTGCAGCAGGAGCCAATTTCTGGGGAGTCCAACCAAAAAAAGGGAGGCATGGTGGAAAAATCTGGATCCCAGTGGTTTGGAGGGCAGTGCCCAGTCGCTCTCTTGACTTTGAGGCCCTGGAGTAGGATTTGTCATCTAGCACTGGACGAGGGACCCCGAATACCCAGGGCCAAGAGACAGGACTGACCAAGGGGGTCCCTGGGGCACTGTTGGTGCAAGTGCAGCCTTAACCCCAGGGCTGGGACTGGGCACACCCGTGTTCCCTTCTGGCTGGATCTGCCTGCAGAGAGGTCCGTGCTGCCCTGGGGACCACACTGACAGCGCTGCTGTTGGAGGTGTTGATCAGCGTTCGGTGTTTCTCTAGCTCCATCTACAGCTGCCTTTTCTCATGTTTGCAAAGCTTCTGCCAATGCTTTGAGTGGCAGGTGGCAAGCACATGTTCCAGGGCTTTTTGTCACCGTGTGTCCCCAAGTTTCAGCTATGCTGAGGTCCTGGGAACAGCCCTAGCTGAGTGCAGAACTGGGTGCTCCTGGCTGCTGTCACTAACACAGTTTGCTTTGCTCTCTGAAGCACATACGGGCTGGTTAAAACTTTAAACTCTTTTGGTGAAAACAGTAAACTCAGAAGTAAATATTTAGGGTTGCTTTATGCACCAGGGTTACTTTCTGCACTACAGAACTCCCTATTTACACCAACTTATTCACAACATGACTCTGAAATATGAAAGCCACAGCCATGGCCCTGGAAGATACTGAGGCAAGCAAAGAGCCTTAAAAATGCAGGCAGGTGATGCCACCAGAAGAGGAGGGAAGAGGCTGAAGCAGATGACATGGCTCACTCAGGGTCTCTCCAGCCAAAGCTAAAAACAGCCCCCACAATTCCAGACATCCTGTGTGAGGCTCTGCTCACCAGCATGGTGATCACCACAGGGCAGTCTGCTCCACCAACCACTGCTGTGTCCCAGCAGATCCCAGTACAGCTGTCACTGGGCCCTGGGGCACCCCTGGGGAGCAGGAACCCCTGGCTGCAGACAACATGGACTTCAGGACTGAACAGGAGCTGGATGGAACACACATCTAAGCAGCACTCAAGAACACCGTGGCTGGACGTGATCTTTGAGAACCTCTCCAGGAAAAGCCCTGCTCTAACAGGGACAATGACACCCACAGCCCATCCCTGTCCTGCAGGACACAGGCAAACAGCACCAGGGATGTCTGCTCCATTTCACTGCACAAGCACCATTTTAATTATCCATTAAAGGGCAAATAAAATCTCTAATGAAGTTCCCTATGAACAGTTTGTAGTTGCCCTTTTGAAATCCTGCTGATGTCAGAAAACCCAACAGGAGAAACAAGATTTGAACTGGAAAGCTGTGGCACCAGTAGGACACTGGGGAGACTGGCACTGAAGGGCCACTGGACAAACAAAGTGTCCAGAGTGGTATTTCATATCTTGAGAGGATGAAGTGAATTTCCTCAGACAAAACAGCACAGGGGCTTGAGGAAGCTGGGCTGGCTTCAGAGCTGACCATTGTCCCTGGCTCCGGGGCCAGGTGGAGTCCACTGAAGCACAAAAACTGCAGGGCCCTGCTTGGCCGTGAGCTGGGGACCCACCTGGGGCAGGACTCACCTGGAGGGAGTTCAGCACGATGAAGACATAGGCCCAGATGATGCTGAGGTGGACGAGGACCCCACAGAGCCAGGTCAGCCCCAGCACGGGCAGCAGCACCAGGATGGGCTTGGCCGTGGCCCTGGCAGGAGGAAGAGCTCAGGGTTACCCGGGGCATTTCAGAGATGAAACACTAACAGGACAGTGGCTGTGGAACACATTCCTTTGCAAAGAAAATAAGATGGGAGAAACCAAACATTTCACCTCCCAGCCCCAAGTGTGTCCCCCTGCTCTTCCTTTATCACTGCAAGTTAGCAAGAAGGGAGCCCTTTGACGTCATTAGCCATGAGAAAACAGCTATTTTCCCCCAATTTCTGCTACAAGGAGGGCTTCTGTATTTGTTTTATTTGTACATGGATGTCACCCTGCCCTCCAGCAATGCCCTATCTTTATATTTCTGCAAATTTGGGAAAATTTATTTATGCTACAGGGGAACAATGCGTGTCTAGCAGGGGGATCCGGCGCCAGCAAACAACAATAAAGATTCACAGGGCATGATAAAGTAATGACTCAAGCAGCAGTTTTTTAGAGGTCTCTCAATATTGACTGATTACAGAAGCCTGCACTGCCTCCTTCCCCATGGGTGTAACCCCACCAGCCTTACTCTCAGCCCACTGCCAAGGGTCTCCCATCCCAAAGGGGGGAGATTTAGGGATGTGGGTGCAGATGGAGTCCCGAGCCAGGTTTCCCAGGCTGAAGGTTCTTCTCAGTGGCACAGTCATTAGAGCAGCCAAACTGCCTTTGGGTGAGGCACAGATACCCTGGGGAGAGAATCCCTCCTGCCCTGACTGCCACAGCTCATGTCCTTTCACTTGGCCAAGCATTTCTGGGCAGTCTGTGCCAGTCTTCCATGTATCTAGCAGCACCCAGAACAGCCCCTCCCTGCTCACCATATCTGCACTCCGATCTGGTTCTCCAGGCTGCTGTTGGGTGTCAGCATCTTGGACCTCCTGCGAGCACTGGACACGGTCACCACCACCACCCTGAGCAGCACGAAGGTGTTCACCTGCCAGGGAAGGATCAATGAACACAGTGACCTCTGTAATCTCAGCTCCAGCGGGTGAGAGAGACATTTTGTGATGGGAACTGGTGTCAGAACTTGGCAAGAAAAGTATCAGTATGAAGCAAGCAGTGAATGAAAGACTTCACAGAGCTATCTACACATGTATGAAATACAGAAAACTTATCCCAAAACTTCTCCTACAGAAAGTTTTCCCTGCAAGCTACACCCCTGAGCAGGTGCTGATCCAGACCCAGACCCAAAGGAATCACTCTCTCCCCGCAGGGTTGGGCACTCACAGCCAGGATGAAGAGCACAGGACCCACAAAGGCCCAGATGATGTTGGTCTGAGCGTTCAGCCAGCAGTGGTTCTCTGCCACATACTTGTCAAAGGAAGTGGCAAGGGTGACCCCCACGATAAGGACTGGAAGGCCTGGAATAAAAACCACAGGCTAAAGGCCAGGAGAAGCAGAGATGCTCCACACAGGGCACTGTGCCCCGGCCAATCGCCCTGTGACCAGCCACGCTCCAGCAGGAGCCTGCGAACCCCACGAGCAGCATCAATTCCCCCAGCTGAGACCTGCAGGACCAGATTTACAAGCTGTCAGCATCATTCTCGGAGGTATAAAGCATTCCAAGTCCTGAGTCCTGACCAAAGCAATTTACTCTTCAGATTGCTTTTTTAACAAAATGGACAATCAAAGACATAAACCAATCCCAAATACCTGAAGCAGTTGCCCAGTGCCCAACTAGGCGTGTGCTCTGTGAACAGCACGGACCTAAAGAGGCTCCTCTGATACAAAACTCAGCTTGTTCAAAGAATTCAGTGTCCCTAAAAGGGCTCCCACCAATTAAAGGGTGCTTAGTCAGGAAGATATTTATATTTTAATTACTAGCAGACAGGAGTGATGCTCTCCAAGAGCTTACCATGAATTTCCCCTCACATTTTTTTGATTTAGACAAATAACAGAAATGGTATTTATCTTATACTCTAAGATGTTTAATTTGACAAATAACTCAAATAACTCAGCTCTCCTATGAAATGAAATCAAACATTTGGCAATCTCTCCTATAAAAACTTTCACTAGTCAAAAAAAGGGAACATTTTCCTGGGGACCCAAGGCAGAGAGTGCAGATACCCCAGCCTGTCACGTAGTAGAACTTCATTCTCCTGCCTTCACTCATGTTGACTGCTACCACTTTGCTCCAGAGGAGAAGCCCCTCTACCAGCATCCAGGAGAAGGCTGCCATGAAGAAGAGGTGCAGGAAGGCAGTGACCATGAAACACAGAATCTGCAGAGGAGAGAAACCACAGGGAAGAGGGCTCAGAAAGGGACAGAACTGTGTGCTGCTGGTTTATAACCCCTGAAATTTCCAGAAGGATGATTTGTCAGAAATGAAGTGTCAGAAAAAAAGGTGAATTTCCTGATGGATTGCACACTGTATATATAAACACAGAGGCACAATCCTATCCCAGATGCCAGCTACAGCTAATTAATGAAACATTAATAAAAGGGTTTATACTCTGCTCTCTTTGCCCTGACAATGAGGATGGAGCAGGCCTGGTCCTGCTGGTTGAGTAGAACATCCCTGGTGAGCTCACCTGGTTGCTCTTGGCCAGCTCACTGAACATGAGCAGAGCTTGTGCTGCAGCCAGTGCCAGGATCAGGTTCTGGTGCATGGTTGTTCGTTCGCTCCTGGGGACACTGAGGAAGGAGAGAGGGAGCCCTGAGCTGCAGCCAAACAAAGGGTGCACGTGTCCTCCCTGCTCTCCCTGGCTCTGCACACCTGCCTGGGTGAGCTGAGATCTCTCTGACACTCCCTGCAAAGACAAAGAGGAAGGAGCTGCCCTGCTGGGCACACATTTGGGCACAGCTGCCCAGCCCTTGGCCACAGCTCCAGGGAACAGGCAGTGAGGAGGGGCTGGAGGGAGCCACATGAGGCAGATCCCTGTGCTCACCAAGTGACACACAAGGGTTGGCAATAAAAGGAATAGTCTTTGCTCCATTTATTTTATAAAAATTAATTCTAGCAGAGCAGCTTTTATGGTAAACATTGTTAGTCATTGCTAAAAATCTTGCCATGAGGACTCAAGGTGTGTGCCCAGCTCACAGGAACATCTCCACAGAAACAACCAGGGCTGCACCTCCTCTCCAAGCACTCCCTTGACAAAGTAAAACATCCAGCAAAACACACAGAGAGGGCTACAGGTGCCCAGGCTTTCCTTACCGAACTACCAAGAACAAAACGAAGGTGACTATCAAGGCACAGAAGGAAACTCCACATCCAATAAAAGTCAAGGTCTGCAGTGTGAACTCTTCCTTGGTGGTTGTCTGCTCCAGGTAGGAAACAACAGAAGACACAAAGGCCCCTGAATTAACCACAGGCTGCTTGCAGTCCTGGCACCACCTCACAGGGGGGCAGAGAAAGGCTCCTCACATACCTGCATCTCATGCACCTGTAGCAGGATGGCAAAGTTCGTGGTGTGGTTGCAAAAACAGGCAGTGGAGTCCTGGGAAGATGTCACCACGGAGCAGCCAGCTGTGGACCACATCCCACCAGCAGCTGGGCTAACATGCAGCAAAACCAGAGAAAACACACGGAAATTACCACCCACTGCCACAGAGGGCCAAGGCATGAAGGGGATTTCATTCTCCCAGGAGAAGGAGTGTAGAAAGGGGGAAGACAAGGATATCAGAGATAGGTCTTCATATAGACTTCCCTTTGGCTCATCCTGTGTCTCAGCAGCTTTGCCTTATCCAGCAGGCACACAAATTAAAGTAGATCCAGTGTCAATTTGTGGATTAAAAAGCAGAGTTCAGCCCTCACAATTTCCAACAGAACCCAGTAATTGCAGAGCTCTGGGAAGAGCTCCCTGTACAGCCCATTCACTGAGAGCATCACTGGCCCAGGCCAGCCTAACCATGTCCCCCCCCCAGCAGCACTGCCCCTCTGAGCCCCCCCAGTACCACGGGAAGGTCAGGGTCAGAGCAGGGCTGGTGGGAGCATTTGGGCAGCAATCAGCTGCTTCCAAAAACACCCTCTTCCCACCTTCCCCAAACTGATCCACGCCTGTTACTAGTCTGGGACTGTAAGGAGGTTTTTTTGCACTTGAATGACTTAATTACCAATCCATAATATATCACAGCCTCAGTGTTCTCACTGGGGTGACATTCAGCAAAAACACATCCCAGTGCCAGGCAGGATTTATGAGCCTGGGAGTCCTGCATATTTTTGGGCCATATATCTTGAACCAACTCTTCATTGTCACAGGCAACAATCATAATTAACTAGGGCTTTCCATTTCAGTTGCAGATACCTCATTAAAGGTCACTCTCTTCTGAGTGACTTCTCCAAAGGAAATCTTCCCAGGAGAGCACTTTGCTCCAGCAGATAGAGGATGTCAGCATGCAAAGGAGGCAAAGAATTCCAGATTCCTACTCTTACCATTGCATTTATATTGTGGTGTTTGGTTTTCCAGCGGAAATAAAAGCTTTTAGTTCTGGGGACTCGAATTTAAACAAGGCACCTGAGGCTGAAGTTCCAGAAGGCACAGATGGGCCACACCAGTGTATTGGGCAGGTCCTGGGGCAGAGAGGGGAGAGAGGAGGTCACAGAGCATGCACATGCTGTACACACATGGGTGCAGTTCACTCCCTGGGCTGTGCCAGGGTCTGTTAGGGCAGAACAAACACCTCCCCAGGGACACAGGAGGCAAGGGGAGAGCCCTGGGGATGGGACACCACCAAGTCCCAGAGCTGTGGGGTGCTGATCCATGGCTGGAGACAGCCAGGTCATGCTGGTGGGAGGTGGCCTCAGGGTACCTGGGCTCGGTGCTGGGGGTACCTGTAGGGCACAGCCCCCCTCGGGGTACCTGGGCTCGGTGCTGGGGGTACCTGTAGGGCACAGCCCCCCGGGGTACCTGGCCTCGGTGCTGCAGGCGATACCGCACGGCCGTGCTGATCTCCTGGTGGTCGCCGAGCAGGGTGGAGGAGATCAGAGCGGTGCCCACCGTGGTGCTCACGTACCTGCCAGGGAAAGGATGCTGCTGACAGGCAGGGGAACCGCAGGAGGGGCTGGGGAAACGGGACCTCACATTAGACAGCTGGAGAGATGGGGATACAACCCTGGAGAGATGGGGATCCCCGCTGGAGCGCAGCGAAGGGTCGGGGCAGAATCAATCTGGGGACCCCTGGCAAAGAGAGCCCCCTCGCTGCCCGTGGCTGTGGGAGGTGACCCTGGACGGGCCCTGCAGCATCCCGAGCGCTCCAGCCGGGCAGCCCGAGGGCAGAGATGTGCGGGCGGCCATCCCCACCTAGTGTCGGGAGCTCCGGAGCCACCAGCGCCACCAGCGCCACCAGTGCCACCAGCCCAGGCAGAGGGGACCACGCAGCAGCCCCCGCGGGCTCTGTCCCCAGGCAGCCCAGCAGAGCTGGCAACCCCAGGGGACCCAGAGGCACGCAGGAGACACCGTGGTGCCCCCTGACACCCGGGCAGCCCCAGCACCAGCGCTGGGATGGGGCAGGGTGGAGGTGACCCCAAACCAAGGGACTGAGGGGCTCAATGCAAAGGTAGAAATGAGCTCTGCCGAGGATAGCCCTGGGGTGCAGGGGGGTGTTTCACTCACTTGTGCCCCACAGCAGAGGCAGCCACGTCCTGGGACACGGCACTGCTGGACAGGCAGCGCTGCAGGGCCCCGTAGCCAAACCACAGGTTCTTCAGCGTGACCCTGCGGAGACCTGGAGGGACAGAGCAGGCACACAGGACACCTCTGGGCACCACTGCCGTGGGCTGGGGGTGTGACACGGGGGGTCCAGAACACCCTCAGCTCCAAGATGTGACTGGAGAGAGGCTGTAGACGGTTTCTCCCCCATGGCCCCCTCTCTCTTTCACCAAGGGCTTCCCCTCCCCACGCTTCTCCAGACCACACGTGCCAGGGTAAACAGTTTAAACACCTTAAGGAAGGTGCTGTAAAAGTGCCAAGTGGAGACCCAAGGAAGCTCAGGTGTCACAACCATCATAACCAACCTCTGGTTTTCAGTCTTTGCATTTCCTCTGCGGGAACTTCAATGAAGTCATGGGTGCCTTTCTCAGGGGTCTGGACCACGTATGCCTCACTGCTCAGCTCCTGCCCACTCAGCTCCAGTTGCCTCACCTCCAGCCCTGGGGAAGGGGAAAATCAGGTGCTGAAGGGTTCAGCCCTCCTCCAGAGCTACTGCTCCAGCAAGTCCCACAAGGACACTCTAACCCCAGCCAAGACCCACAGCAGCAGCACACAGGTCCCTTTCAGTGCAAACCCTGTGCATCTGGCCTCAGTTTCTCCTGTGCCTAGAGGTTTCTTACAACCCTCTGGCAATCCACAGCATGAGAGGTGCCCCCACACTGTGACACTGCGTGGAGGAAATGGGGAGCAGGCTGTAGAGCTAGTAAGAGCTGAGCCACAGGAGGAGAGGAGCCAAGAGTGGACTTGGACTGGGAACCAGGCAGGGTGACTGCTCTGGGCCCTGGTGAGATATCACCCCCAGCTCTAGCAGTGCCACTCACCAATATTCCCATGCTGGATCGTGATCTTTGTCCTCTCTGCAGTCAGCAGTGGGACTAAGAGTGACACCATTCTGTCACAGAGCTCAACAACAGCCATGGGCCCTCTGATAACCTGCACACAGAGAGAGAGCAATGGAAACCAGCACCTGAAGCACCAGCTCTCCCTTCCCACAGCTCATAAAAGTTTTCTTAAATGTTTGATCCTTGGCAGAAGAAAAAAAAGAAGATGGGACTCAAGGCTTTGGCTTTGCTTTACTGTGATTTCTTCCCTACAGGATGTTCCCTCTTCAGCAAGAAAGAAAGGGGCATTGCCCTGCCAGACAATGGGATGTGGGAGCAAGGAAGCTGCTGGAAATTTGAAAACAGTGTGAATTCTGTAAATCCAGGCTGACAAAGTGGAGAATCTTGAAGAGAGCTGAGTCAACCACTGGGGAGGTTTGCAAGGAGGGCACCACTTCACGGCACTTGTTTGCACAAGAACTTGCACCTCCAACAAATGAGGCAGCAGGAAGGCAGCTGGCCCTTACCCAGCTGGCAAAGAGGCTCCATGCCCATGCTCACAGCATTTTCACACACTGCAAAGTGCAGCCACAAAGGCTACAGGTGGCCATGTGGTTATGCAGCAGGCCAAGGAGCTGCACACACAAGAACAGGAGTGGCACGCCGCAGGCAGGTTGCTGGTGGCACCATTACCTGGCTGACTGAGGACCACGTTCCAATATTCTGCTCTTCCAGGATTAACTCAATCACTTCCATGTAATACTGGCCCAACTGCTCCAGCATCCCCAGCTCATCTCCCTCCTGGACTTCCATATCTGAAACTTGCTTTAGTAACTGAAGCACTGCGAGGAGGTCAGAGGGCTCAAGCACAGACATTTCTCCTTCCCTCAGAACAGTGGCCAAGACATCAAGAGCACTAAGAGCCAAAGAGAGGTTCATGTCTTGGACATCACTGGTGAAGATGCTGTCAGGAATCTGCCATGGAAAAGATGGTTTATTTCAGTGCAGAGCCCTAACTCAGCTGTGCCCTGGCAATGCTCTGCGTGCCCTCACTGGCATCAGGACACCCATCTGGCCAACCAGGCATACCCTGGGGGAAAGGGCTCTCTTGTCCACGCTCCCAGCCTCAGGGAGACAAGCCAATCTGAAGCAACACTTTGCTTGGTCACAGCCTGAGTTACAGCTGTATTAGTCACAGTCTCCAACAGGAGCTCAGAAGAGGTCACAGGCACAACTGCTGGCAAAGTGGCCTCAAACAGCAGCAGGTGCCAGCATGTTCACCCCAACAGCTCCTCCCTGCTCTGGGTGTCACCTGCCAATGCTGGGGCTGCAGGACTCACCACAGTCCTCGCTGCAAGTGTGTTCACACGGCTGACAAGCGAGTGGCTGGACTCCAGCTGGGCTCTTTTCAGTTGCCAGTACACATCTGGGAACAGAACAGAACCAGAACCATACCCACTGCTGTGGTGTCCAACAGTGTGGTTACCACATACCATGCTCAAAGCTGGGGAATGGTCCTCAGATGGTGGCTAAAGCTGCAGGACAGGCAGGACAAGGAGACTTCACAGCTGTATTTTACTTCTAGCACAAGATTCCATTGGGAGAAACTGTGACACTCTTTTTCTGCCTTCCCCCATGTCCCCCCAGCCAAGGAGTCTGGAGATGCCTGGGTTGGGAGGCACTCTCCAGCTCTGCAGCCAGAAGCCATGGAGTGTGTGCAACCCCTGCTCAGCTGGGGAATAGCAAAGCTGCCTGTCAGAGCACAGGCAACAGGAGCAAAGTCCCAGCTGCAGTGGGGTTTGCATGTGATCCCTTCAGAGCAAGCACGAGTCCTTCCCAACACTGGCCATCACCCCAGCCTGGACCTTCAGGAGTGCTTGTGGTGGAAGCAATGAGTAAATAACTATCAGATGCTGTACCCTTTCTGTAGCGACAGATGAAAGGCAAAGTCTGCAAACAAGATGCATAACTGAATCCACTGCTGCCAATTTCCAAGGCTCGGCATTCCTCAACAGGCCCTGTGGAAACACACAGACAGAAGGGCTGGGTCTCCCAGTGACACACCAGCCCCAGCAGGTATCACCTCTCCTGCAGCAATCCACAAACCCCAGCATGACAAACACTGGGGGCTGCTCCTTAAGTGGCCCCAGAGCCAGAGCAGGGCAGGGACTGGGCTCAGAAGCTGCTCCCAGCTGGTATCTCCTCTCCAGAAGGAACTGGGAGGTGGCATTGCCAGGTCCTGAGTTCATGACTGACCATTACTGTGACCCCAGGCTGGCTGAGAGCCCAAGTGCCTCCTCCCAGCAGAGCACTGAAGTACCTGCAAACGCTGGGGAACAACATCCCTGCCAATGAAACTATTTCTCTCAGAAGAGAAATCCCATTATTAGCTCAGGATATCAGAGCAGTTGTCTGTGCCAGGGGCATTGCAGGGGTCTCCAGTGACCAAGGGTTTTGTGATGACTGTGACTTCAAGTGCAATTTATAAACTGCTCAGCCCAGCCCTGAATGTGCTTCTGTTTTTGCTCCCCACGGAGAAGCATCATGCCACCAACTGCACCAAATTCCCCCTCTAAGAATGGGGCTGGTTTTTTGGATTGTCCCTACGTGCTGGCCCCTCAGTGGGTGTAATGAGACTTACCTGGGCAAAGGAGCTGTGCAGTCACAGTCTGAACGGTGCTCTCCAGCTCCAGAGTGTTTAAGCTCCACCCAAACACACGGTCTTGCTCTATAACCCAGCACGACCGAACCTTCTCAATCTGCTCCGTGCCAAGGACTTTCTGCCATATGTGCAAGTCAGTGATGTTCCCACTGAAGGACTCCTTAGCCCTGAAGGTGCCTCCCAGGGAATCTTGATCCTGCCCAATTATGAAGGTGCCCTGGCCATAGATGGCCTGGGGGGCAGATGCTCCTGCAGCACACAAACCACTGGCAGCAGCTCTCCTCTTCCCATCGGCATAGATGGCCCAGGTCCCATTTTCCTGCTGCCACGTCACACAGAAGTGATGCCACTGCCCATCAGCACGGAACACAGGCAGGTATGGGGAGTGGTGCCCATGGACTATGAGGGCAAAGCGAATAAAGCCCTCCTCGTCCACAAAGCCCCGGAGCTGGAACTCGTTAATGAACGCTGGCACAGCGTAGGAGAAGATGGTGGCGATGTCCTGGGTCCTGGTGTCCCACTGCAGGTGGGCACAGGCTGTGACAGCAGGCAGTGCTGGGAAGTCAGAGAGCACCTTCACATACTTGGTGTCCGTTTTGTCTCTGAATACCAGGACTGGGACAGTGTGGCCTCCTAGAAGGAGAAATCTCAGTTAGCAGGAAGGAAGAAGCAAAGGCCAATAGAGTGACAATAAAAAACAAGTGAAAACTTTTCCAGTCTGATTTTTCTGAATGACAAGGATCCAGGAGTGAAGAAACATGTCTCCAAATAGCCTACATCCACTTATACTCACGTCTTCTCTTTGGGTTGTGCAGCACACCATCCCTTTCCTTCAGCCAGACAGAACCTCTGATGTGGTGGGACTGCAGCAGTTTGCTGAAGGGATCCTGCTCACTGTCCTGGGGTTCAAAGAGCAGCTGAGCAAAGTGCTGCTCACAGTACCTGTCAGCATGCCACCAGTCCAAAGCAGTGGCCACATACTCATACGTGTGTCCTGAGGTCTCAATTGTGACAGGAGCAAAACCTGGAGAGAGACACACACAGTGTGGGGAAACAGAAAGCCTCTCCAACCCACCTGTGTGAAAAGCTCACTCTGGTACACCCAGGGAAGGCCCTCAGGAAAGCTAGTTCAGAACAGTTATGAACAAACAAATTTTCTCATTTTATCCCCACTTCCCAGATCCCCCCAGCTTCTGCACCTGCAGATGCAATTTACAGGCACAAAATGATCTGGTTTATTTGCAGTTGCAGTGGCACACGAAGCAGCAGCTGAGCAAACAGCCTGGCAAATACTCAGCTCTGCAAACAGCATCTCAGGCACAAAGCAGGGAAACAGAAGAAGTTTCTTTACTTTTGTTTTCTGCCACTGGACACCTTTTGTTTCTCTGTACTGGATATTGTTTGTAAACACATAGAGAATGCTGACAAAACCACTAACCTTTAGAAGTCTCGTTCTTGGCAAGGGCTGCAAAGGCAAGGAGGCTCCTGGCCAGAGTGACCTGGTGGAGAGGATGCACTGTAACACTCACAGAAACATTACCCCAAATCCTGAAATTATAAAAATTGCTGTAAAACTCACCAGAAAGCTGAAGAACCAAGAATTAAGGCTCAAGTCTCTCCTGAACATGTTGACCAGGTGGAAAGATTTCACTGTTTGCTGGAATAAACAAAATATTACTGGAGATTCATCCCAGAGACAGAAGCATTCTGCAGAAAGGCAGTTCCCAGACAAAGCTGCTTTCCTTAGAAAGACTTGAAGCAAAAAAGAGAAAATGAATCCCTCTGAAATACCTGTCCTGGGCAGTATCTTATTCAAAGAATTCCCAGTTCTTCTTGAAGAACTCAAGGTCTCAGTTTAATATTTGTTTGCAGGATACAAAATAAGTAAGAGTGAAACATACAGATGTGTGATATTAATGAACAGGCAAGTTCACAGGGCCTCTTTATCTGCATTAACTAAATTAAAAAGCCACTATAAATGGCATCATTAAACAGTGTTGCATCTTCAGGCACAGAGCAGCAGCAGAGCCCCTGCAGACCCTAAATGCAGTCTCCATGAGCCCAAACCCCAGCCCAGCCCAGCAGAGCTGTCCCGGATCGCTGCCCAGTGCTGGACTGGGAGCTCCCCACCCATCCCTGCCCGGGGGAGGCAGCCCTGGCTGTGTGGCAGTAAAACACCTAGTAAAGTCAGAGATGAGGGTACACAGAGACACAGAGATGGAAAGTGGCAATGCGAGCACCGAGGCAAACAAGCCCTAAAGCCGTCTCTGGGCACCGGCCCCGCCAGCCCCGAGCGATCTCTGCTCCCAGCAGGGCTCTCCCCTGGGCTCAGTAAAAGCACTTGGAGCACTTTGCTGCTAAGGGACTGCGGAGATGAGTCCTGCAGCCCGGGCTCTGCGCTCACAGGCTTCCAAAGTCCGGCCGGGCAAAGGGCCAGTCTGATGGATGGGAGGTGGATCCGCGGCACCGCCACCCTCCCGGTGCTCCTCAGCCCGCACCTGCAGCGCACCCCGCATAGCACCGCATCCCGCATCCCACATCCCGCATCCCGCACAGCATCGCATCCCGCACAGCACCGCACCCCGCACAGCACCACATCCTTCATCCCGCACAGCTCCGCACCCCCAGCCCGCACTGCCCCGATGCTCACCCCGCATCCCTCCCCGGGGTGTCCCTCCATCCCACCCCTGGTCCCGACTGACATCGAAGCGCTCCCACCCGCCCCGCTCCGCCGCCTGTTCCCTCAGCACCGGGATCTGCTTCCCCCGCAGCCAGCGCTCCACGCAAGTGTCCAGGGAAGCCTCCCAGGAAATCTGGCGCATGTCTTGGCAAGGCAGGCGGGAGCTTAGGAGTTACCGGGGATGTGCTCGGCAGCAGGAGCCCCACGCAGCCCGGGAGGGTCTGGCGATGCCCAGAGTGTTCCCAGCGCGATGCTCTGGCTCAGCGGCTGCAGAGAGCCAGCATTTCCTCGCTCCGGGGCCCGCAGCAGCCCCGGGGAGGATGCCAAGGCTGGAGGGTGCAGGTCACCCCACGGGCCGGGGTGCTCCCCACCCCACAGGGCAGAGCTGCTCTCTCAGTTAATGCCCACACACAGTTCCCACTGCTCCCCTCCCCGAGAATGCTTGAATCACACCATGGATTCACCGGCAACTGGCTTTTGTTCTTCAGGGTCTTCGCCTGGGAATGAAGGCAATTAGCCCATCTCAACGCCCTTGCTCTCAGCAATAAATCTCCCACAGAAGAATGGACCCTGGAGGCAGCTGCTCTGGGCTGCTTAGTCACTGCTGCCAGCTGGGAAACAGCCTGGCACTCCTGGACAGGATGGCATGGGGTGCCAAAGGGCTGTGCACAGCGTGGCAGCACTGGAGAGGGCTCTGCTGCTCCCCTGGTTTGGCCAGAACTGGACCCTGCTTTCCTCAGCAGTGGAGGGAGCAAAGGGCACAAGTCAGAGCCCAAGTTCACACCAAGCATCTCCAGAAGGAAAGTACAAACTCATTTCAAACTTAGGACTAGAGTAGATTTAGCAAGAGTCAGAGTTTCCCAGCAGACAGTCAGCTAAGTTCCTTAGTGACTTAGACAGAATGAATCACCTTTTGTAACAGCACAAAATACAGTTTTCTGGGAGCATTAGAATTGGGATCCAGCTCCCAGGCCCTACTACTCTTACAAATAAACCTTTCTCCGTGCACATGCAGAGAGCTGAAATTTCCCATGACCCAAGTCTCCACCCTCACCTACACAAGTTCTTTGGATTTAAATCTGAACTAACTTCCACAATTACATACTGGACTTTCAAATAAGACTTGATGCTTTGGCTGGCACCAAGGATGGCTCTAGAGACCCTGGCAAGAAAGCATCACTGGCATTTCAAAGAAAAGGTCAGAGCCAGCAAGTGGAAGCCAAAAATTGGCATCTCATTGTGCTTTCACCTAAAATCACACTGGAAATCCCCAAAGAGCACAGTCCAGAAAGGGGGTGCAATGCCTGGCCTGAGGGACACTTCCTTTGGACCTCCTGGCTCTCCAGAGGATTTCCATGCACGTGTGGGCTCTGCCATCTGTTTGCTCCTTGCCACAGAGCAGAGTCGTCACCACCAGTGCTGGCAACTCCTCATTGTACTGGCACCAATGCCCACAAAACCATCAGCTGTCTCCTGAGGGCAATGGTGGTTCCTGCAGTCCCCTCCATTCCTACGTCTCAAAATAAATTAGAAATAGCAGAGTTCCTGGAGTTAAGAGGTGTCCATCCAGTGCATGAAGACCTTGGCAGGCAGACATATGACCTCGGGATTGGTAGATGGCAAAATCTCAATGCACTTTTAATGCTGATAAACCTCTCTAATAAGCAGCTGAGCAAAGGGCAAGTTTGTTGTGCTGTTTGGGTGATGCTGTCACTCCAGGTTAGCCTGGTTGGAATAGGTTGCAATTCTGTTTACACGCAGGCAATTTAAAAAATCAGCTCAGGTGCATTTTAAGGAGTGTTATCCTTAACAGTGAATAAACCCTGAGCTGCCACCCTCAAGGCACATCTTTCACACAGCCCTTGGAAGAGCTTCCCAGCACATGGGCGAGCAACATGTTAATCTTTATAAATCAAATATTTGCCAAGTGGAGTAGAAAGCCATGTGTCTGAGCAAGATGCACTGAGAAATGGAACAAAGCCTGGCGTGTGTCAGAGATCACTTGGTCTTGTGCAAGCCTGTCCCTTGCAGAGTTATCCTTCAAAACAGCCTTCCCTTGGCCCAGCTCTGACTCAGGAGGCACTGGTAGAAGACACACAGATTTACCTCCCTCCCTCCCAGTCCTGGGGCTGGGAAAGTGTGTCACACAACTGCCATTTCTCAATTATGTCACACCTACACACACCTGAGTGTTCCACAAGCTGCTGTTTGGTGCTGATGCCTCACTCTGATACCAGCACTGCAGCTCAGAGCTACAGTGGGGCCATTATTTACCTGTATAGGGATGTTTCTCTTTGCTTCTGCAAGGGAAGGAACTGAAAGCATGGAGTCTCTACCCTAATAAACCATATTTGACTCCCCAGCTATTTACTATTCAGAGAAAAGAGAGAAGGAGTCATTGCTCCTCTCTTGGCTCATGCTGAGTGCTTGAGCAGGGGCAGCTGGGCTCTGTGTGTGTGCACAGGGAAGAACTGGAGTCTCCTGCTGTCCCTAATTCAGGCACCTCCTTGAGGAGCACAGACAGAGCCCAGATGTCTCTCAGATGCAGAAACAAACTCCAAGGAATTTCTATATGGCCAAAACACTTCTGCTTTCCAGTTCCACCCACGAAACCTTCCACCAAGTGCTGCCCACCCCTGTGTAAGGGCATTGTAAATAGACCATTTGGAAATTCTACAGATAAAAGTCTGGCTAACTTAAGGCTGAGAATGAACATTCTACCACTGAAACAGGAACAGACACTTCCATGGTACAGCTCCTCTGCTTTTCCATCCCACACCCCTGAGGCTTTCCTGTGTGAAGAGGAGCAGGAGCTTGCTGTCCCATGGAGTCCAGCTGGCTGAAAGGCTCCTGTGACACCTCCAGACCAGCTCTCCAAAAGCAGATTCATCAGTATTCAGGAAGCAATTAACCCTGCGCTGCAGTGCTCTGGTCATGGCACAGCTTCCTGCTGGTGCTGCTGACAGGGAGCTGTCAGTGCAGGACATCCCATCTCTGTCACTCCAAGCAAGCTGTTCACACACATTAACGCTCTCACATGGATCAAGTTATCAGAGGTAGCAGTGCCTGGAAAAACCTAGACAGCTCTTCCAGCTCCTCTGGACAAAGGCACAGTGTCACCCCTGACCTCCACACACACCTTACCCAGTCTGCCTGTAGCTACACAGCAACCACTGACCAGACAAGCAGGAGGCATCACTTGCACAGTTTGGACTTTGGGTGGCAGATGCCATTTCCCATTGACAGCTCTGCAGGACAAGGACATAGAAGACACGTGCTCGAGCCAATTCTTCAGGTATCCAAACAAGTTCCTGACCTGCACAACGAAAGTCTGAGCTGATGTGATTTTATGGCCAGACACCCTCATGTTTGGCAGTGCCAGTATTTGTCTTGTTCTCTCGGTTTCCTCTCCCCCTCACCTTTCAAGTCTGTCACATCAGGGCTGACCAAACCTCCTGATGCTACAGGCTTCACACCAAGAGCCTGGGATGTCAGGGATGTGTCCCCCAGGCAGCTGAGGGGACAGGGCAGGAGGTCACAGGCAGCCAGAGCAACACTTCCCCAAGGGGACAGAGTGACCCAACAAGCAGGTCAAGAGCCTGCCTGCATCAGGCCACCTCCTTGCACAGAAAGTGCACAATTGTCCCTGCAGTGCTCACCCTCCTGTGCCCCTGTCACCAGCAGTGTGACATCCCTCCAGCACAGGAGTCACACCTGAGCCACCTGCCAGCAGAGACAGTGCAGGGGCTGAGCACAACTCCCACTGCAGTTCTGGTGCACAGAGCCTCCCTGGGTTTCATTTCCTATGATACACTGACAGGGCATCTCAGAAAGCTTCCTCCACAACCCCAGACTTACATTTCTAAGGCAAAGGATCCTGTTCCAGTGCTATTTTGCTTTCTAGACTAGTTTGTAGAGTGAGATTTAACCAGAGTTTTATTTTCTTGGTTTTGCTTCTTAAATGCCCCCAGGTCTCAGCGAGGTTTGTTTCAACAATTTCATGTGGACATGCCAGCCTTAATCTCAGTGTTGCAGGCCCTTCCCATTGTCTGGGCTGAAAGCCCAACACAGAGCCTCCCTGCTAATTGCCAGCTTTCTGTTTCCCAGTGACAGGTGTATTGTCTGGAGAAACAGACCCAATTGTGTCCCTGCACAGTGGGACATCAGTGCCTGATATTGCAGAGCCTTTCAGTGAGCTTGGGCACGGCTGGTTATTTAGTGCCATCATTTATAACCAAGCTGGGTAGCCTAGAAACTTACTAGAAAAAACAGGAGCTGCCTTTATTATTCATCTTTTTGGTGTTTTGGGTTTTTCCCCCTCAAGTTACTAACTACTCCTAAATCTCCCATCCTCCTACCAGCAGGACAGGGTGCTGATCCTCTCTGAAACACTAAATCTCTCTGATAATTTTTCCATAGTGTCCTAATAAAGGGGGATTGCTGGTTTAACCAGGCACCCACTGTGCATCTCCTTGAACCTGCAATCACAGCCAGCAGAAACTCCACAAACTGTAATTCCTGGAAGGTGTTGATATGCATGGGCTCAGGTCATGAACATCATGGGGAGATGGTTTAGATCCTCTGGAGATCCTGAGGAACACCCTGGGGCAGGGAGCTCACTCTGGGGGACAGGGACTGTGCCTGCTTTCCCAAGGGAAAAGAGGGGCTCTGACAGAGTGAGGAAAGGCAGCAGTGAGAGAGCCCCTGAGAGATGAGAGGGAAAAAGTACCAGAGCAATATTAGAGGCAGATTGCACCTGTCTGTCCCGTTTTTCCCATTAGAAGATAAAGCTTTCCATGTGTGGTTGTGGCACAAGAGCCAGTGAGGCAGCACCACGAGGCAGGAACACACCAGACCATGGAGCAGATGGCCCAAGTGTTCTCTGCAGGAGCCTGGCAGGAGAGAAACCAGCTCTTTTCTGGATTTAATCATGCCAGGCACCAGGCAGGAGGGTCTGCAAACAACCCCATAAGCAGCTCCACGTCACCTTACAGGAACACAGATGCTGAGAAAGAGGAGAAACGTTGTGTCCAGCTGAGCCCTGGGTGCCTCTGCAGGTTTGGAGTCCAGGCAGCTCCAGGACACATTCCCAGTCTGACTGGGCTCCCCACTCCTCAGCCCTTTTTCTCACACTCAGCAGCAGCTCCAGGAGCAGCACAGAGACCTCTTCACAACCAAAACTCTCCTCCTTCTCTTCCAGTTTGAGAAGTTTTCCCAGCTTGTTCTGCCAGAACCTAAATAAAGCTGGAAAGTTGATTCCAACACTACTAACAGAAGGACTTTGGTAATTGTCAAAGGGCACCAGAAATTCAGGCACTTCTAAACAGAATTGACAAGAGAGGACAGTGCCACAGTGACTGGAGTATCATAATGCCAGAAACAGCACAGGATCAGCACGGGGCTCCCTTGCATTTCCAGCCCCTCAGCATTTGGCTGAAAGCAAGCAAAGGGCTCCCTGGGTACTTCATTTGTCCCCTCCCTTGGAGGGACATAGACTGTTCTTACATCTACATCTCTGCCAGCAACTTTTGCCATTCAGAAAATGGCTCTTTCAGAAACTCTCAGGAACTTGCTTTACATCTCAGTGCACCAGCCCCTTGTCTGTACCACTTGTCTGCTCCCAGATTCAACCTCTTCTTTCAGTTTTCAGAGTAGCAAAGGCATCCTCTTGGACTGAAGTCAGCTCTCTATTTCCTCTAATGAGTTTAGATATCTCAAATAAATCTGCTTTTGGAAGTTTCAGTTGCAATGAAGAAGATGCCAGCACGATCACCTTCTGTCCCGACCTGGGCAAACACTTCCTCCATTAGCTTTGGTTGAGACACAGGTTGGTAAAGTTTGAGTCTATCTAGTTCTGATCTTGTCAGAATTGTATTTAAATTCTCTGACAGATTCTTGGCTTGCAGTTTGTTAACAGATCGTTGTTGAGGCAAGATGTTTGAAATTAGAGTGGTTTGGAACAGGAGAGACACATGGTGCATTTATTCTCCAGTTCAGTGATTATCTCTGCCTGGCTCCACTCCTAACACAAGTTCACCTTGGGACATTACAGGAGTTGCTGGCTACTTTGGGAACTAGGAATATGTTGGAATCTGCACCAGACACAGCCTTGAAGAGGGTTCAGGAGCAATGTCAGTGCTTTTTCAGCTTCTGGCCAGTTTGCACTGCCTCTGGCCAGCTCTAAAGAAACCTGTCCTGTGCAGGGCTGGGTGGTGCAGGGCCCCAGCCTCAGCTTGGCCTGACTTTTTGTGACTCCCTTATTCTAGAGAGCAAAGAAGTGCCTGGTGATTTACCCTGTTACTCTGAAACACCGTGTTTGCCTCTCTTACTGCAAGAGCAGGTGCAGGCTTTGTAGAGTAAAACTGTTCTGAAGATTTTGTTGAACATTCCAAGTCACCCAATGCCTCTTTAGAAGGCTCAAGAATTCAAGATGTCATTTGGCACTCACACAAAGCTGAAAGCACTGAACCCAAACTGAGAAAGCAGGTAGGTGTCAGTGCAGACACCCAAATACCTGGGAGTTTATACATTACACACACACAGAATTCAGACCTCAGCTCCAGTGCCCACCTGCTGAGAGAACACTCAAATTCCTCCTATCCCAACTAAGTTTTCAAAATGTGTCTGGAGTGCTATTTAACTTCCCTGTCAGACGTAGGATCATAAACCTGGATTGCAGCGTTGTTAAGGCTGGAAACGAACTGCAGAACTGCTTAAAAAAGAAAAATAAAGAGAAAAGTTTGCATTTTTCAAACTTCAGCCCAGTTCATGGTAGCAGGTTCAGGTGAGCTCTGGAGGGCACAGCCCTAGATGTTCCCAGGGGATATCTCAGTGCAGAGCTGACCTTCCTGGGGCTGAACAACAACTGCTCTGCAGGGCTCTGAAGGACTCAAACAATGGAGGGCATCACTCACAAATAAAGTTTACAATACAGCAACTGTGAAAAAAAACCATGTCAGAGCATCAGAAAAGGTCTTAAGACCATCAGCTGTGTCTACATAAGTGGGACTGGAAATAAGGATCCTGTAAAACTGAGAGGGAGGAACAAGGATTTGCCTGAGTCTCAGCCAGACATGAACCAGCAATAGATGGAGCTAGAGGTGCACTAAGTGCCTTTGAACCAGGGAAGAGACGTACCTGCACATCTGCAAGAGAGCCAGTCCCATACCTGGGAGGATCTGGAAAGGCACAGCATTACTAGAAGGTAAAACAATAACTGTAGGACATCTGCTTAGTTGTCAAGGACCAAGAGGGAAATAAAGCTGTTGTCCCCTCTAGCTAAAACCTGCTGTTTCCTTTTCCCCAGCCTCCCCACCACCAACTGCTCCACAGTTTGCATGCCAATCCAATTCTGATGCCTGTAAGTCACCCCAGAGACTGTTTATTTTAACTTTATCAAGTGAAGAGAAAAACAACTGTGTTAGAATGAAAAAAGAGCATCTGGCAGCAGGATATTCTGTCCCTTAGACAGCTTCCCAGCCTTACTGGTGTACCAGAACATGGGACTTCAGTCACCCAAGGGTTGAGAGAAGGGGACAACAGAGTGCAGAGTACAGGTTTTCTGTGTGTTTATCTTAAAGATGGTCTTTTTGGGCTGGTGTCTTTTTTCTGCAAGACTGGCACAATCAAGAAAGAGGCTGGGGTTTGGTTTTCTTCCCTGTGGCTGTTTTTGTTCTCTCCCCTTGGCAAGCATTTTTGAGCATCAGAGGAAGGAGCAGACGCTGCCCAGCAGTTTTGCCCACCCCATTTTGGTTTGTTTACTTTCACCTGAAAAGTAATCACCCCGGTGGAGAAAACTCATTTTTCAATAATTAGGAGGGCCACTGCAGCCATGTGGATTTGGTTGGACACGTGGGAGTCCAGTTGTGTTTTCAGGCCATCTGCTACCTGGGCCCGGTGCAGAGGGGGCTGCACAATATCTGAGGGGCTTCTGAGATGGGAGCCCCCATTCCTCTTGGAATGACACCAGGAGCTCCTCTCAGCAGTGCCACCTACTCCAATGGCATCGAGTTCCAAGGATGAACCGCCCCAGGGAGGAAGACACTTCCTTGGCAAAATACTTATATTCTTGGAGAAAGTTTCCTTTAGGCAAGAAGCCAATGAACTACTTACAGTGTTGTGTTGTTCTTCAAAAGAAAGAGCCCCATGTAATTAACATTTAATGTTTGGAACAAAGCAAATTTAACTTATTTTAATCAACAGGTTTCTTAATTTCAGGCACTTATACATCTGGAAAGCAAATTAGATATGTGACAGGTTTCAGAAAAATCTCACTACTTGTCTGCCTTGCAGACCCTTTCTGCAATTCCACAATTCTTCAATTCTACAGTTCTTCAGTTCTACAATTCTGCAATTCCACAATTCTACAATTCTTCAGTTTTGCAATTACACAATTGCACAATCCCCCCAATCCGCCCCACTGCGCTCAGCGCCCCCTGCCGGCCGCCCCTGCCCTGCCCT
>WBMV01009402.1:1390586-1428270 GCA_013396655.1 Campylorhamphus procurvoides | reverse complement strand
GCCGCCGCCATTTTGTTGCCCCGGAAGCGCTCCGCGCGCCCCTCCCCCGGGCACAAGATGGCGGCCGTGTCGGTGCTGGCAGCGCCCGCCGGTGGGTTCAGCTTCGACAACTGCGCTCGGTGAGGCCCGAGGGGCGCGGGGGAAACGGGGGGACCCCGTGGAGGGACCCCGCCTCACTCCGCTGTGTTGCAGGAACTCGCTCCTGGAGGCCGAGCTCGCCCAGAAGGGGCTGCGGGTGCCCGCGCCGCGCAAGACTGGCACCACCATCGCCGGCGTCGTGTACAAGGTGAGGGGGCCGGGACAGGCCGAGACAGGCCCCTGAGCCGGGCAGGGACAGGACAGGCCGAGCTGCCCCTGAGCCTGGCCGGGACAGGTCCTTGAGCTGATCAGGGACAGGCCCCTGATCTGGGCCAGGGCCCTGAGCCGGGCCGGGACAGGCTGGACAGGGCCAGGCCCCTGAGCCGGGCCGGGACAGACCCCTGAGCCAGGCCGGGACAGGTTGGGCAGGGCCAGGCCCCGGACAGGCCGCTCGGCCCCTGGGCCCGGCACACTCGACACTGCTGAGTCACCCCCGCTGCCCCCGGGAACGGCAGTAATTCTCCTTTGCTGTAGGATGGCATCGTCCTCGGAGCGGACACGAGAGCAACCGAGGGCATGGTTGTGGCTGACAAGAATTGTTCAAAGATACACTTCATTTCCCCCAATATCTAGTAAGTGTTGGTATTTGCTGTGTAATGGATGGTTAGCTGTGTACACTGTTGAGCAGTGGTGTTGGTACCTGCACTGGGGTTTTTAGCTGGGTCATTTCCTAACAGTAAATATTAAGGTGTGCTTGAAAATGATAATTTATTATCAAGGCTTGGGGATTTGTGGTATTATTCTGTTTACACTTAAGCAAGCTATCTTTTTTCATGCTCTGAAAATACTGTATGAGAACTCTAATTTCCTCAGTTCTACAACAAGCAAATTTCTCCTGGTTGCATAAAGCATGGAGATTTTTGCTTCCCCACCTTTCCCTAATTTGCTCACAACTGTTCTCAGCTGCTGTGGGGCGGGAACAGCTGCAGACACTGAGATGACCACTCAGCTGATCTCCTCCAACCTGGAGCTCCACTCCCTGTCCACAGGACGACTTCCAAGGGTTGTCACGGCCAACAGGATGCTAAAGCAGATGCTGTTCAGGTAACTGAGCAGGCTTCTTGTTTATTAACAGTGCTGTTAAACCCCCCAGATAGGGCTTAAGGAGCATCTTGCCTCAGTCTCCTTAATGGGACTTCATAATTGCTCTTTGCTTCATTGGCCTTTGCACTGAGATGGAAGAGAGATCAAGTCAGTGGGGTTTTAGAGAATTGGTGCTATAGTTGTGCCACAGTGCAGTGATCACAGAGCAGAAATAAAGAGGTATTGGTTTAATAGACTGTTGATCACACCCACAAAAAACTTGCGTGTCTTTGATGAGATGGCTGGGCCTGTAATAATGTAATGTGCAGACTTGTAAAACTGGGAATTTTATGTGACTTGTAATAGAATGACAGCCTCAGAATGTCTGCTGAACACCAAAATAAACTGTGTTTTCATAACTTCCTTAATTTACTGCTCCCAGCTGGTAAAAGTAGCCTGTCTAGTGCAGAGCTGTACTGGGGTAGTTGTGGGACAGGTTTCCAATGTCTGCATTGTGGTGAACAGAACCAGGGGTGTGTTGTGGGGTCTCAGACTCACAGACAAACATTGCCCCCAGGTACCAAGGCTACATTGGTGCTTCCCTGGTGCTGGGGGGAGTGGATGTCACGGGCCCACACCTGTACAGCATCCACCCCCACGGATCCACCGACAAGCTGCCCTACGTCACCATGGGTGAGTGTCACAGCGGGGGGACCTGCTCAGATCTGTGTCTCAAGTGCTTTTATTGAAGTGCCACGGTTTGCTGGGAGATGTATGTGCCTCAGACTTCAAGGATAAAGTTGTACCTGCATTTGTAAGGAAGGTGCACTGTTCTGTTTCTTCACAAACCTGGGCTGGAATAGTCTAAATCTCAACTGCCGAAAAACTGGTATTCACAGTGTTGCTCTGTGTGTTCCCCACTTCAAAGCATGGGAATTGTGGGATTCCCAAAAATTTGCTGAAAGAGAGAATTCCTCAGAAACATGGTTTGCATATAGTCCTGATTTTTGGTTCATATAAATTTCACTTGGGGACCTTGTGTTTGATTTGGAAGACTTGGGTGATTGTAAAGGGAAACTTGTTTTTGGTAGAACCTTGGAAGTGTAGTGGAGAGTCCAAATATATCAGAAAACTGACCTGCAAATGCAGTTATTAGTAAGTCAGATTCAGCCCCTGCCTGGTGCAGCTTTTATGCTGGTTCTGTGTTGGGGAAACGTACATTTATAGCTTTTCATTCATTTTTCCTGCTCGGCACCTGTGGATGACACACGCAGGCAGGCTGTAGCTACAGTCGGAGGGGGTTCCCTTTGGCTGCGGTGTGTGCCCGAGCGCTGATGAGCGCTGATGAGCTGCCGCAATTAGCGCTGCAGGCCGCTGGGTGGCGCCACCGCCCCGGGCACCGCGCCGCGTTCCCGCATTGTGCGGGGCCGGGGACAGGACCGGGAACGGGACTGCCCGGGCTGCGGGTGCCCTGCCTGTGACCCCAGTGCTGCCTGTAACCCGGCTGCCCTGCACTGCAAAGCTGCGGGGCTTGGTTCCTGCAGCAAGCCATGCAACTTCCCCTTAGGCACATGGTGATTTTCCTGCTCCAAAAAGTGGCATTTCTGAATATCCTGGCTTCTCCTCTTTCCCTCTGCAAAAATAGCATAGTAGCAGACTAAGTTGAAACGAGATGGAAGTAGAATATCAATGGTTTAAGTTCCTTGTAACTTTAAGTTTGATGTGTTCTTGGCAGTACCAGGTCTGGCTAGTGCTTAAACGTTCCTTTAGGCCGGGCTGTCAGACAAAGCCCTTCTCAGCATCAGTGTCCTTTACCCTCCCACTCCTGGTACTCTGGTACTTCCTCCAGTGACTAAGATATGATTTAGTAAAAACTTAGCCTGTGCATATAGATGAAAGATAGAATTGAGACAGCAGAAAAAATATCAAAAGTCAAATTGTAGATAGCAGTTGGAATTGTATTTCAGTCTTATTTAGCCTAAACTGTTGTTTGTTGATTTTTTTTTTTCCCAAATGTTCTGAAGGCAGTTTGTTTAAATCAGAGTAGGTATTTTTGGCCAGTCAACTTCTGGAAATTCAGTATTAAATAGGAAAGGAGGTTAAGAAGTTGGATTTTATTTTGGTGTGCTGGAGCCTGTCTGTGGATGGACAGAGTGGTGTCCTGCCTTGCATGGGAAATTTAAAAGGTGCTTGGTGCTTACTCAGGAGTGAGAACATCAAATTAAACTGTTTATGCTGACAAAGGACAAAATTGGATTTCAGCAAACGATGCAAGATTGTCTGGTGGCTTGGCTTGTCTAGGAAAGCCTCTGGCCAAGACTTATAATGAAATGCATGCATAAAATTAAAGCACTTGGAGTGTGTAGTTGAGCTGTCGGAAGCAGGCGGAGTATTCAGGAGTCTCTGGTGGCTGGAGCTGCTCCCCTGGTGCCAGTGGTGCTTCATATTCATAAATCAGCTCTTCATGCACTGGCAGTGTCGTGCTGCAGAGCAAGCACTCCCACTGCTGGGAGCCAGCCCCCAGCCAGGATCCAGGCTGAAAAATGATCCCAGGCCGTGGGGCTGCAGAGATCACACAATTTTTACCTGGGATGAACAGCAAATTGAATAACAATGAGTGCGCGTGAATAAATGCCCTGTCAGGGAGCCCTGGCAGTGATGGATTAGGAAGTGCTAAATGTTGCTCTCTCAAGGCTCAGCACATCCTCCAGTGTGGCAGGTGGGGTAGCAAACAGGTCCTTGGGTGAGGAAATGGACTGTACCAAGCAATAAGAACCTGTCTTCAGCCAAGGTTCTGCTAAAAAGATCCTGTTTATCTGTGTTAGAAAAGCTCCTGCACTTACAGAACACAGTGAAAATTATTGTCAGCTAGATGTTTTTACTAGGTATCAATAATTATCTTTCACTTTAAATCAGTGCTAGAGTTGTATAACTGCTCCAGTGAAAACCAGATAGTATTTTTAAAGTGAATTTATTACAGTTGCATCCAGGAAATTTAATAACTTTGTTGTGAAAATTCAGGAAATGACCAATGTTACTTTAAAAAAAAATTATCTTATGGTCTCATAATTTATCTGGTTCATGCCAGTACTCAGATTGAAAAGCATTTGCCTCAGAGTAGAGCTTTACCTCTCAGCTTCTGTAGTTCTTTAGAATTTGCTTGGCAGTCAATATTTTTATATATTTAGATACTAAATTAATATTTCCTGAATATTTGTTTCTAAAGTGTAGCTTACTGAAAATGTATGCCAAAAAACTTTTCTGTAATTGAGATGGTATTTTTTTTCTTGATGGTTATGTTTCCAAGGGTATTAAATGCAATCATTCCTAGCAGTTAATGGGTTTTAAAGGTCCAACTGAAAGGGTTTTTCCCTGTTACATAATAGAAATAAGTGTTAAGTTTATCAGTTATCCTTTGTTTTAATTCTTACTGCTCGTGCACAGAAGAGAAACTCTAAACATGTAAATTAAAATCCAGCAAAGGAAATTTTCTATTTCTGCATTGGCTCTGTTAACCCTAGTTTGAAATCTTACCTAAGATAAACCCCTGGTTTGGGGTCACTTTGAATCTGAGCTCAGGTAGAGACACTATTTAATGACACTGCTACACACACTTTCCTGGAGGTTCTGATAGGAATGAGGTTGAACTGCACCTTAGGAGGGCTGAATCTGACCTGGCAGTGACTTAAATCAGTTATTGTGTCTATGGGTGGGAAATCCATCCCTAATTAATGGATGGTGTTTTGCTGTGTTTGATTTTATCTTTCTCCAGACATTATGTTTGGGAATTGTGAAACTTGTTTCTACATAAAGGCAAAGAATGCTTGTTAAAAATGAATTATTGTGTGAGTGCACGGACAAGAGAGCAGCTGTTTCCACACATACAAACAAGTTCTCCACAGACCCTTAATACCTAAGTTTTCTGTTTTTCTAGGAACTGCAGTAAGAAAACCTTCTTGCAGTGTTTACTTAAGCTCCCCGATTTTACTGCCTGCTCTCCTGTTACAGTGTGGCTTTCACGAGGCAGCTGAAGTGCTTGGAGCATTGCGGGGCTGTTCGGAGCGGTGTGGAATTTGACAGGGAGGTGGCAGTGGGTGTAGTGGGATAGGGGAGCTCTCAGCAGTGACTGTCCATGGCTGCTGTGCCTTCCTGCATGGCCAGGCTCTGGTGCCAGGCCCCAGCAGGGCAGGTGGGCTTGCCCTGGCTCCTGTGCTACAGGAGGATTTTCCACAACAGCTCCTGTTGCTGTTATCAAACAGCACATGATTTGTTTTGATGGAAATGCCTGGAAGTGTTCGTGCATTGGTGTTTCTGAAAACACTGGGCTTACATCTGATGCTGGGAAGAGTTTTCATTGTGTTATATAAGATTACAAAAATCTGTTCTTTCAGGGAATGCTTAGCTGTGCTAGGAGGCTTTTGCTAAGGCAATTTTTAAATGCAAGCTTATAAAGCTTATGTTTAGTATTTATATGCACTGGAGAAAAAAGCAAACGAGTCTGTTCAGCCTTTCCAGGTTTCTGTTAGAACCTCCTTAGGATCTTGGTTTTCACATGTAAATGTCTACACGTAGGTTTTATTAAGTTAAGGCTTTCAACAGCTCTTTGAAAATTTACATTATAGGACTGTCTGTATTTACTTAAAACTTCTTTTTAAAAGGAGGTGGAGGAGTTAATCCAGCCTGAGCCATGTATGAGAAAGTGTTATCAATAATGTTTATTTATTGGTAGAAGTTTTAAGAAATTAAGACCACTTTTTCTTAGCTCAGTAGTTAATGTATTCATTTCAGTCAAATTGTGCATTTACACCCTTTATAATTTTATTCTTGCATATTTTTTAATCCTTGCACTCTAATTTTGTCAAATAACCCTTCTCCAAGGGTAGGATTGTTTTCCACCTTTGAGAATTCCCATTCTGCTCATGGTTGGCCTCCATTTGGGTGTAGCAAGAATATGGGCTTGGTTTGAGACCATAGCTCAGATTCTTTTCCACCCACCGCTCATTAGAAATGTTTCTGTCTCAGTCCAGAAGAATTATTGTTTTATGGCTCAGGTCCTGTATTTGTTTTGGCACACACCTTATTTTGACCTTGTTTGAAGGATCAGTAAATTTCCTTTTATTTGTGATTTCCTCAGTGATACCAGCTGTTTGTATCAGCAGTTCATTTCTGCTTAAAAATCTGCTTTATTCCCAGTTTCAGCATTTAAAAAATGGAGTCGTGTATTGCTCCAAGGTGTAAATGAATAGTCATTGCTTGTAATACAAGTACACACTTAGAGTGTCCTACTGCTTTTAGATGTGATGTATTTGGTACTGTAAAGGTAATGATCCTCAACCACAGCAATATTCTGTAACAGGAATATCTGTCATATTCATCAGGATTACCATGTTCATTGATTTGTGTCTGTAAATCTGCTGTTTCAACCCTTTAAATTTGATCTATAATTGGACCTCCTTAAATGGTTCAGCTAAGGTAGTCTGTATTTTCTCAACAGTGTCACTGTCAGCTTCTCCTTTTTCATTATACATTCAGCAGACTTGATAAAATCAGCAGGACACCTCATTTGAAACTGTTTAATCGCTGCCTTTTGCTTTCACTAAACCATTGAGGTGGTCAAGCGATATACACAAATCATTTTAAATAGGATATATGGCTTTCTCTGTGACCCAGCTAAACAGATAGCAGTATGCAAAACAAGTTAAAAAGTAATAAATGCCAAAAAATCTTCTAATTGGAGTAAAAAATTGCAGATAACTTTATTCACTCCCCAAAAGTAGTGCTCTCTGAAATATGGGTAGGGCCACAGACAGACAAGATAATCTTCTGGAAGGCTCACTCTTTCTGAACAAAGCAAGTTCACAGTTTCAAATAGTATCATCCTGCTTTTTGTATTAATTGATGAAAGCATATTTATAACCCTGCAGTCATAGGGCTGTGGGCAGAGATGGCTCCTGTTCCATCACTGCACTTACCCCTCATCCCTTCTGGAGAAGGAATGTTAAACTCGTGGTTTCATCTCCTTCACTTTGTTCAGCTGTTATTGTTCTCTGTACAAATAATGGCACAAAGTGAATGCCCAACAGACTGTTTCCAGGTCGATAGGGGAAATCAGCTGGTGGCAGCAGCCACCTGCCCTGTTCCCATTGCTAGGCTGCCCATCCCCATGTGTAGAGGTGGCTGTGCCAGGGCAGCTCAGCAGAGCCATCTCTTGTGGGGCAGGAGTAATGGAGGAGCAGGGATCCCATGGACTCTCTTCTCCAACCTCATTTTTGTATGTGGTGGTGAGACTGGTCAAAAGGAAAAGGCTCTCGGGCTGGGCCCGTGCCAAGTCTGTGCCCACAGGTTGCACCTCTGGGGTTAAATCAGGAGCTGGACAAAGGGCAAACACTTGGGAATGGATAGTAAGCTAAGCTAGGCTTCACTCTGGTTTGTGCTGCTGAAATTTATTATATTTTTCTCTAAAAGAAATACTAAATCTAACTACTGGCTAAAGGAGTGTCCTGATGTTGTCCCCACAGGTTCTGGATCACTGGCAGCCATGGCAGTGTTTGAGGATAGATACAAAACCGACATGGAGGTAAGAATCTTGTGGTTTTAAATCTGTGTTTCTTCCCTCAATAATCCCTATGATCATAAGAATTTAAGAGGTTTGAAGCTTTAAAAAAGTTAAATCCACTCTAGTTTTGCTGCACTTAAAATGTGCTAGTGCAAGCTTACTGTAAAGCTGTAACAATTGATGGGTAAAATAAATTAATTTGCAAGAAGCTGTATTTCTATACGGAAAAATGCGTGCTTTTAATGTAGATGGAAGCTGTAAAAGCCCAAAGGTTACTGGTTATAGTTGACTTCAGAAATTTCCTAGCCCATGCACAGTCAATATTGCTGTTTTTTTGTTAGTCAGTCCTTCTCTCTTAGTCTTGAAAAGAGAATGCTACAAAAAGTATTCAAGTACGACATAAAAATCTGGTTGATTGGATATGTTCAGAACTGGTGTCTGCAATTTAATATCTCCTTTAAAGCTGGTTACCAGAAGACTCATAAGGTTGTAGGGTTTGTGTTTTGCTGCTGATACTGGTGAAAATTGAGAAATATTTGGTTGGTTGTTAGAGCAAATCATTCAGAAGAGCTAAAAGCTGAGTGTCATGTTAAGATCAGAGCAAGCTGTTTAGTTACAAATGGATGCAGTGCACTCTTTTTGTATTTTCTATAGGATTTCCTTACACTTGATCACACCATGTTCAGTGATGTTAAACCCTGAAAAGTCCCATTATCTGCAGACCCATTATTGATGAAAATAACCCCAAAACAATTGCAGGGCTTTCTGTAACTGCATTTTATGAAATGCCTCACTGATGTCAAGTTCTCTTAAACCACATTAATCTCTTCAGACTTTCTGTGAACGCTTCTTCTCATTCCAATTGATTAATAATTCCACAGTCAAGAAAAAATGAACACAAAATTGAAAATTGAACTCATTAAAAATGACTTGTAGCATTAACAGTCACATCATTTCAGTCTAAAATGCAGATAAAACATATCTTGCAGCTCTTCAGTATCTCTGAGTGATGTGGAAAAGGAAAAAGTTAATTTACATCAGTGAAGGTCTTCAGATGTTCCACATTTTTGTTATGTAGCTGCTATGGGTTATTTCCTCCCCTGCAAGTCCACTGTGTTTTCAGAGGATGGTCCCATCAATCCAAACAGTTCCTCTCTATAAAGCTGATAAGTTTAAAATGTGAATTGATCTGTTATACCCTGTTACCTGTCCTGATGAAGTACGATGTCTCATACCAGTTGATTTAAAAAATCCTCAGGAAAGCCCCACTTTTGGTTGCTGAAGTGTTAGTAATAAGCAGTTTCCAACCATCCCTGGCCCTGGCTCCTTTCCTGTCAGTACTTATGCAATAGTTCTGGGTGTGCAAAATTGTGGACACACAGGAAGATCAGGGTTCCTGTGTTGCCACAGCATTTGGGGCAGGATCTAAAGACTCTGGATTTGTGGCCTTCAGTGTATTTATAAATGTCATCAGAAATATTGGGATACTTTTAATAGGCATTAGAGCAGATGGCTGATAGAACCACTCTGGAGAGGGAGACTCGCTGTTCCCCTCTCCCCTCATGCTGCTGAGAGAATGGCAGTCTCCTTTTCCAGCCTCCTGTGTGACTGTGCACTTGGCATGTGTGCTGTTCCACTGAAAACACGGACTGCAGATCCTGGGAATCAACAGCTCCAGCACAACAGTCCTCTTTCAAAGATACAAATGTCAGGGAGCTGTGCTGTGCAACTCAAATTTTCATATTATTCTCAGATAGTTTTCAAGCTTGTATTTTAAATCATTTTTTGTGTAAGAGCAACCAAAAAAGGCACCAAAAATTGGTAAATCTCCAAATTTTCCTATTTAGAAAGGTCATCCTCATTAAACTGTCTTCACACGCAACCATAAGTGGCAGCAGATAGTCACTGTTATAACAAGCATGTAGAAATGCAGCCTGCCGATTTGTTGAAATAGAGATTTAGATTTTGAGACTTGCATGCACTTTAACCCTTCCTTTGGTTTTCCTGGATGATCTGTTGTAACAGTTCCTGAATTCTATTAACCAAACCAGCAGGGTTTCAGGTGCTAAAGCTCAGCTGTACTCCTAAACCCTTCCTCACACTCTGTTATGGCTGCCAACTTATAATATTTACCTTTAAGTCAGAAGTGGGGTTTTTTAACAGTAAATGAACAAAATAACCAATATTTCCATTGGAGTTAATCCAAATGAAATCCAAAGTACACTATGTCTATTTTACTATGAAATGGCAATGAAGGTAAACTGAAAATTCCTGGAGATTCATTTATTAAAATAGATAGAAAATTATTATTTTTCTGTCAAGATCAATGCTCCTTTCTTTTGCACTAATTGTCAGAATATCTTGCTAGGGCTACTGGAGGGTAGTGGTGTGCTTCAAGACCATCACATCACAGAAAAATGATTCAAAGGCAAACTGTCCTGCACCCTCTGGTATCAACTTGCAAATTAGCATCTGGAATGTAATTAAACAAGCTTAATGAAAGTAGCAGCTGAATACTACTGGAAAAGACAATCAGCTTTTTTGCCTCTGATATATATTCTGTACTATTGAAGCTGATCACCAAACGCATCGTGTGAGCACAGTTAAAAAAAAAATTAGCATTTATTTGAAGAATAGGAACTGTTTTTCATTCTGTTATGCTTTTGGCATGCACTGGTGTCCCAGGAGAGCCATGCCACAGCAGATAGTGCACAATATTTATAAATCCATGACAGGCAATAATAGCAACTTGAAAAATTCTTTTGCTAGAATTTCAAGTTGAGAGCTGCCAAAAGCTGAGAGGATCAAATCTGCAGTGGCAGCTGCTGTGCCCTACAGTTAGAATCGTAGACTTTGAAGATGCTCAACTGAAAAAAAAAATAATAAAATAAAAAAAGACTGCAGGCTTAGCCAATTTTTGCAGGTTTCTAGAGCCCTGGCTCTCTGCCTTTTGAAGATGAGTTGCTGAAGCTTCTCCCACTGCCTGAGGCATGCTAACACCAGCAGGATGTGTTTTTTTCCATAGACTTAGTGTGTCTTCAGTTTTAAGTAGCACATGCTTTATCAATGCCAAGTGTGATGGTCCTTTCCCTGGCTGCAGTGCTGGGAGCTGATCCCTCCCCACCATCCTTCAGAGGAGGTGTGGGATGGATGGTGACGTTCCCGAGTGCCACTTGTGCAGCCTGATTTATGGAGGCAGGGATTGTTGGGAGCCGAGTGCTGGCCTCTAGAGGAACCATTATAGATCGCTGAGCATGGGAACACTTTCAGCCCTCAAGGCCTGTAGATGCTTCAAAAATGTAATGCCAAGCACCTAACTACTGTGGAACAATATTAATCTGTCATGTGGGCAGCTATAGATCTGCTTTAAAAAACATAAGTGGAAGAACAGCACATCTAATGGAGTGTTTTGAGCTCAGATCTTTCATTGCAGCCAATTTTTCTTCCAGTAGAGTCACCACATGGTTTTTAAACCTTACAGTCATTTTGCAAATGCATTCGTGCCTTCTGGTGTTAAACAATAGCAAAGAAATATTGGATATGGAAACCTTTGTGATCTGGGAAAAAAGTGTCTACAGAATTAAATGCTGGAATTTTAGGTTGTTGAATTCCTCAGGAGATGGAGAGGGGGATATATTTTATTCTGGTATTTGATTTCTGGTGTTTGAAAAGTAGAAGCTTTTTGTCTGTAGAAGAATTACTTGATCCATAGTGGGGCTGTGTGGTAGCCTTCTTGTTTAAGTGAGGAAATAGGCTGCTTGTAACTTCATTTCTTTTCTGAATTTCATCAAAAAAGCCAGGTTTAATAAAAAGAGGCTCCAAAAGGAAGAGAACCAGTAGAAGCCCCAGAAAGCAGAGCTATTGCAAGGAAAAGGAAGTAAATCTTGGAGTAATGAGTTCAGGAGCAGCACAGAATAGGTAGGAAAAAATGAAAGGAGATAGTCTGGCAGATACTTAATAATTATTTCTAGAATAGATCACTACAAATACGTGAGATTATATTTACAGTCATTTATTGTACCGTTTCTGAGGTGTGACAGGAAATCAGGTGGTACTGAATGAAAACAAAAATCCCCTGGAGGGTAAGAACAGATGAAAAGCAGAGGGGCTGTTCTGTGTTCCACATGGAGCACAGCTCTCTTCCTCCTGCAGCAGCTGTGCTGTCCCAAAACCTGCAGCTTGCTATCCCACTAGAGAGGGGCCTTCCTTCCCCTCCCTGCTGGCCAGGTTTCCTTTGGTGGCCGTTCTGCAGGGATGACTTCTGCTCACCTGTTTGGGTTGGGTCAGCATGGCTTGGGAGCAATCTGATGAGCAGTTTGGTGGGCAGGTTTGGGAGAAGTGTTTTTTGAGGTACTTTGAGTAGCCCTTTCTCCCTGGGTGAAGCAGATGAGCCCCCCTGTGCTCCAGAATCTCTGCTGTACCAAAGTGCAAAGGAGCCTGAATGCAGCTTTCACTGTCTACCTCTTATTTCAGTAAAAAACGCATCGAGCATAGTACAAAATATTGTGAAAACATGTCCCTTTCTTCCATTTTTAAGCAGCTGACACACAGATATTCCTGTGCTCACATTTCCTACTGTCCCTCAATATGGTGGAATTATTTTTGTTTATTAACTACCGGCAGTAGTACTGAGCTATTTTTGGAAGCTGTCAGGGCTCTCTCATCTTCCCCCATGGTTGTCTCCCCAGCCCTGCCGGCTGCGTGTGCGTGCTGGGGGCTGGAGCAGTGACAGGCTGCAGATGAGCCCGTGTTCATTAGTGATGGAGATGCGAATGGCTGCGCCCCCCGGGCTCAGGTGTGGCAGCCGCTGATCCCGCCAGCTGACACCGCAGCCTTAATGACTCTGCGGGACGGTGCCCACTTGCTGGGAGGTTTGGGGGCTCAGCTCTGGCAGCAGACAATGGAGATCAAGCCAGACTATGGGAGTTAGGCTGCAGAGCCTGCCTCAGGTACTTGAACCCCTGTTGGTGACAGACTCGGAGATTAAGTAAATGTGGGGCGGGAAATCTGACTGGGTGAACAAAAATCAGGACTTTGTGTTTGTGTGCCTTCTGTATTTCATTACCCAGTGACAGGAACTGAGGCTGTTAGTGGCATGTCTTCACTCCTTGCTGCCAGAGCTCGTGGCGCTGCAGTTTGCAGCTCTCCTGACAGAGCTGCCTTAGTGTCTCCTGGAGACATGGATTTTCATGGGTAAATATCAGGAGTTAGTGCATACAGTCAGCCAGAAAATAAAGGCTTATCGTACCTGTTCCTTAGTCTTAGGTTAGATAACAATTATCCTGTGGTAGGCTGGGTCCTGCCTGACATGTTGGACAGTTTGTACTGTTTTCATCTTCTCTCACAGAACTGTGCCCTGGATTGATTTCCTTTGTGGGACTGGTGTTTAACAGGAAATATGGGCTGATTTGCAATGTGCCAGCTAGGTGTGCTCTGGAATGGCTGGGACTGTAGATGAAATGTTTGGAGGTGTCCTCTCTGAATGGATCAAAGCCCAGAAGTCGGTGGGATGCTGCCCAAGTACCAGGATGAGTTACCAGTGATGCCCAGTAGTGCTGCCTTCCAGTTTGCTGTTTACAGCGTGTATCGAGGGAAATAAATGTTACCTTCGTGTAAATTGGGCCTTGCTGCATGACAGAGAGCAACAATTTCTTCACCTTTATGAAAGTAACACTTAAACTTTGTCCATAATAATGTAGACAAGCTGGCCAGAAGCAGGGCTCTGTGTTAAGAGATCATTTCACTGCACAGGGCAGAGGGAGGACAGGTAATTATTTTTGATGCATTTCTCAGGAGCAGGTGTTCCAGTTTAAATTGTTCCAGTTTGTATATCTCCCCTAAGTGCAGAACACAGGCAAAATGTACTGGAAAATATTTCACATGGCACGGAGCCCGAGTGCCGCTCCCGCAGCGAGGGCTGGCCGGGCCGAGGGCAATTGCTGTGAGGGAATGGGGAGGAGGCAGAGCTGGGAGCCAGCCTGGCCTTTATGGAGCATTTTGGTGTATTAGGGAGGATAAATTACCAGAAAGCCCAAGGCTTCTTTTCCAGATAAAATGTTGACCTTCATTCCCTTCCATCCTTTTGTCAGAGGTAAAGCAATAGTCGTATGAACAGAGATTTGCTTTATTTGAAACCAGATGTGTTATTGCTTGATACTGATTTTTCTGTATGCAGTAGTATAAAGTAATTTTAACTGTAGTCTTTTGCAGGGTTTGCATATCAGGGTGGGTGAGGGTTGGCACAGCAGAACAGAAAATTGAGGCTCTCCCAGTGTCAGAGGAGAACTTGCAGCCTGGCAGGATTTACAGCTCTGGTACTGTTGAGTTCAAATTTTGAGAGTCAGTTCCCTGAAAACACAGGAACTTCACCCATATGTAAGAAGGGATGGATTAAATGAGTTTTCCTATTCATTCTTAGTTCAGAGTACGGCAAGAGTATTAAAAGAAATCCTGTAGCTGTGAGAGGAGCTTGTAATTTAATTCTGTGCCACTGGAAATATGGATTGCACTAATCCCCATACAGGCAATGACATACAGCAACTAATGTTATTGAATAGCAGTTCCGAATCATATAAGTTTCTTGCCTTGGCAGGTAATTTGACATAAATTGTTAATGTAAATCCAGGTTAGTGGGGAAGACATTATTTTACTAAAAAAGATAAACTGCTGATTAATTCAGTATAGAACTCAATTACAAATTGAAAGTGTCTCTGCGGGACGCCAGTACCCTAAAGACAGCAGATGTTGAATTGATACTCCAGCATATTTCACCCTGGTATGAAATATTAACGTGGTTTATTATACTGGTGGTGTATGATATCAGAGAGGGGGTGGGGATGAGCCTGGGCTCACAGGCAGCTTCCTCGGAACAGGAAAAAACTGTTATCTCTGAGAATAATAATTAGGGACTACAGAGCAGTTTGTTTGGGAAGTTCTTCGTAGAAAATGGTTAGAAAAATAAACATTTACTGACACTTTAGTCACAACGAAACTGATGTAAAATCCATAGGTCTAATATAAAAAGAAATTCAGAATTAAGAGACAAGGGATGTAAAGCTTCTGAGGCAGCCCTGGAAACGCACGCTCTTTTGGGGGTAGACTTGTAGTTCTGAGTTGTTTCAATGCCACAGCCAAACCAAATCCATTCTCACTCCTGAAGTTTTACCAACGTCCCCATACAAAGAAACACCAAGTACTTTGCTTCTCAGATTTGTTCTCTTTGCACTTGGAGAGACTTCAGCATCTCTCCCAGTTACAGACTGATATCCACCCCAGCTCCTCCCCACAGCCCCCACACAGCCTCTCTGCTGATTGCTCTTCCAAAGTCTGTGTCTCTGTAGGTGCTTTTGTCCTTCCAGAGGTATTGCTTCCCTACCCCAACATTCCCAACACTCCTTTAGGCATTTATTTTTTTTTATTATCATTGTCCTTCCTGATTTTTTTCCTCCCTTTCTCTTCCTACGAGAGTCTTGGGGATTCTCACTTTAAGTAAGATCAATTTTTTTATATTGTATAATTTGAGCAAATTTCATTGTTGTAAAAGACTGTTAAGTATTTGCATTTGTTTATTTTTACAAAGATAGTTGCCTGCTTATACCAATTTTATAGTAATATTGATAGTGTGCTACATTTCAAATTCTTCTAAGAATTGCTGTTGGAGAGCTGCACTGTGTACTGCATCTCTACCAGCATCCTGGTGACCTGCAGAAGGGATTAATTTCATTTTGGTAAGGGTTGTTAAAAACCAATACTTGCTAGAGTTTTTAAATCTGGAAAAGGCATCTCCTGTGTAACTTGCTTGTGAAATTACAAAGTGTTAAGGAAATAATGTTCACAAAGCCATTCCAGCTGCTCCCTTTGCTGCTGGAGCATAATGATAAACTTGTTTACAGGCTATTAGTAAAGACAGTATTGTAGAAATACCCTCATCTCCTCTAGGAAAGTCTCTTTTTTCCTCCACTAGCACTTGAAATCTGGAAATTGCTTAAGTGAGAAGAGAAACTTGATTCAAGTCATATACAAGAATAATGTGTAAAAGTTGCTCCTCGGTGCTGTTTGGGACTGGCGCAAGAGCAGCTGTGAGAGGTAATCCATCAGCTCTGAGTGCCTGCAAACTGCAACTCTCCAGATAACAGGTTTAAAGTAAAGATTTAATACAGCCTCTATCTACTGTGATGTTGCAGTGACAGTTTAAAACTCATTCTCTAAATCTCAGCAGACTTTATAGCCAGCAGTGGGCCCATATAAAGCTTAATGGCACTACAACACATAAATCATCTTTTAAAGACGCTACCAGTAGCACCAATATTAAATGCAGACAATTGTCTGTGTTATAAATAATTTATCAAACACTGTTTCAGATTAGCCTTCCATGCTGAGTTATTTATTTTAGCCTTTACTGCCCTATTCCTCAGGCACCCTTTGGAAGCTCCATTACTGGTCACTGTAATGAACTGGGGTCTGTTGCCCCCAGGCCCAGCTGTGGTGACCATTACAGGGCGGTGCTGCCCTCGCTGCCTTTCCCAAGCGCTGCCATTTGTCACGGGCAGGTAAATGGAGCTGCACATTGGAGTCCAGGGACACATTGGGGGCTGTGCTGGGGACAGAGTGAGGGCTCCATAAAGTGCTGCCTGTCAGCACAGCCCGGCCACGCCGTCCATCACACCCCGGCAGCTCAGGGAAGGGGCACTCGGGGCCCCCACGAGGGTATTCCCAGTTAGCTTGGGCTCTGCAGCCATAAAGCACGAAGTGCTCCTTTTATATACTCGCAACTTTTAGAGTTTTTTAAGATTAATTATTACAGGAGCTCATTGAGGGCCCTGTACTTCAGACTGTGTCAGCACTTCCCTGCCAACCCCCTGTTTTGTGACTGTAAATAGCAGTGCTTGCTGAACTCCGTGCAGGAGTAAGGAATGCAGTGGGGTTTTTCTTGTGGCTAGCCTGGCCAGCTTTCTGAATTGCAGAAAGAGGAGCAGGAAACAGCACTGAGGCAGGGTTTTCTAAAATGACAATTATTGCAGGTTCACAGACTGTCCTGCACTGTGCCAGTGGAGGAGTTGGGATTACAGCCTGGAATCTCTTTGGTGGCTGCCTCAGTGCACCTACATCTCAGCTCTGCTGATTGTACTTTAATGGGTGTTTTTAGAACTATGTTGGTAACAGTATGTTGATAGACTACATTTTTAAAAGCAAAATTTAAATTAGAGGAGTCATTGAAATTTACAGTGTTGTCTTAAAAAGATGAAAATAAAAGGGAGAATGGAATAGACCCCACCAATCTGTGTGCCTAAGTTAGTGTTCCTAAGGTGCTTTTCTTAACACTAACACTCATGTAGCTTAAAATTATTCTGGTTTTGTTACCACTTAATTTTTAAAAGAGATCTGCACATACTTCTTTGGTTTATTTTATTTACTTGCACTATGGTACTAGAATAACCTTAGTCTGCAACAAATCAGTGGCAGTCTTCTATCAGTTGAGTGAGGAATTACTTGCTTAGCAGGCTTTTATTGCCAAAAACACTGAAGAAAAGGTACAGGAATTATTTTTACAGCATGGCTGTATTGTTCTAGTGAGCTTGGTAGGAAGCATAATTGGGGTTTTTTTTAATAAAGAGTAATGGTGGTAAAACTGGGAGTGAAGTAGGAATTGTGTCATCACTGGAAGCCATGCCCTGCTTCAGTCCCTGCAACTGCTGCACACAGCCTGGGGACAGAACAGGTCCCAACCTCTGTGTCCAGGGATGTGTTTCAGTCTTATTATTTCTACACTGGAACAGACAGCTCTAGTCTGTTTTCAAGTCAGTTCCTTATGCACCTTCGAGAGAAAGTAAGGGGTCTTTTGTGTGCTGGTTTGTACCTTAGAGGCTACTGAAAAGGTTAGTGTGTGTGTGTAACTTGGAACACAACCTGCTTTCCTTGCTTTCTGACCCTTCTGCCCAGTGGTTGGGGCACAGGTAGAGGTTCAGTGGAGCTGAGGGTGCAGGACATGGCCCTGCTGGGAGCTGCAGAGGGAGCCAGTGCTGCTGCAATGACCTGGGAGGGCTGCCAGTCCCATCAGCACTCTATTCCTGCTGCCTTCACAGCAATACCAGGCGTGTTTCATTGGTGGGGGTGAGAATGTGATGATTAGAGATCTGCTATAATATTTTAATGGGCATTTTGATGAATTTGAAATGTTTTCATGTACAGGACACTCGTGAATGTTGTCTGTGTGACATGGGCACTGTTGCACTCTAGTTCAGGCTGTTTCACCTCTAAATAGTAACTCTGTCTCAGTTACATCTATTACTGTAGCAGTTTCCTTTTTTCACTTAAATGCTAAAAACTAATGGCAGGATTTTGGCAGCAGTACCTTGTTTGAGCAGTGTTTTCAGCAGGTTGCTGTACATTCTCTGCATTTGTGCTCAGGACTGGAATTACAGCTATTCTCCAGCTCAGCTCCATGCAGAGCAGGGCTGCTTTGTTTTGCTTCCTAGACTTTCTCTCCCAAGGTTGATCTACAGTGGATCCAAAGTGGAGCACAGGCAGGGTAAAAGGCTGTCCCTGCCAGTCCCCTTGTTCATGCCCTGTAGTACTTTGGTGATGGGACAGGTTTGGGTGCATCCTTTCCTGCCCTGAGCTCAGGCTGTGCGTGGCCCTGGGGCACTGACAGTTGCCAATGCTGCAGGAGGAGGAAGCCAAGCAGCTCGTGCGCGACGCCATCGCAGCCGGCATCTTCAACGACCTGGGCTCCGGCAGCAACATCGACATCTGTGTCATCAGCAAGAGCAAGCTGGACTTCCTGCGGCCCTACGATGTGGCCAACAAGAAGGGGGACAGGTTAGTGACCCTGGGGCTGGGTGTGACCCCTGCTCTGCCCAGCAACTCCTGTTTGCCATAATACTAAATTGTGTCAGAGTGTGGTGGAGGAATGGCTGTACCTGCAGCTGAACAGAGGCTGTTGGTGGCACATACAGGTGTGTGGAGGGTACAGGGGGACTTCTCTGTCACAATTTTACCAAAACTCTGAGTTTTGGGCAGTTTGAGGAAGTAACAGTTTTGCCTTTGCTGCCAATGCCACACTGCTAGACCAGTGATTTCTGTAAAGACCTTTCCAGTTACGTAGGAATTTAGTTTTTTTCATAATCACAGTTTTCTAAAATTGCTGGTTTATCTGACACTTTGTCAGTTAATGCAGTTAGCTTAGATTTTGCAGTAAGCACAGTTCCTTTACTTATTTTGGACTTTTATAGGAAACTTCTAAAGCTGATCAGTTCTAAAACTCTCAGGCCCATGGTGTGACTCTTGGGAATGGTCCTGTGCAGGGCTAAGGGTTGGACTCGATGATTCTTGTGGGTCCCTCCCAGCTCAGCATATTCTGTGTGATTCTGTAAAATTTAAATACAAGTTTTCCTTTGTATTTCCCCCCTTTCTTTCCCAGGTTTGGCAGGTACAAGTGTGAAAAAGGCACGACTGCTGTCCTCACAGAGAATGTGGCACACCTGGAAATCGAGGTGCTGGATGAGAATGTACAGACCATGGACACGTCCTGAGCCCTGCAGAGCTCAGACCAGCAGGTCTCTGTCCTGCAGCTGGTGCAGAATAAAGAGGGCTCTGCCCACCCTCCCCACTGTGTGTGCCTGGTGCTCATTCCTGCACTCTGGACAGGTGAGGCTCCTGCAGCACAGAGCTCTGACAGCACAGCAGGCCAGGGCAGGGCTGCCCCAGCACTGGCACTGGGGGCAGAAAAGCAGCTGCTCCATGTAAGCCCAATTTGACAAGTTTTAATTTAATATAATGTTATTTTCCTGATGGAAACAGGAGGAGGTATGAAACCAGTGAGCAGTGGTGGCTCTGAACTGCTGCCCTTACCTCCAGCAGGCCCTGCCCTCCTGCTGCCTCGCTGCAGGGCAGTAACACTGGCCATCAGGGGATGGTTATGTTAATTCTTCCCTGTTTTCTCCAGGCCTGTTTTCAGGTTGTGCTAGGGTTTTTGGGTTTGTTTTTTTAATTTCCTTTAATACTGGACTTTTTTAGTTTTTTAAACAAAGGTGTTTATTTTTGAAATAATTTTTTTTATTATCTAAAAATGCACAATTGCAAAAAATTACCTTTTGAAATACATTTCCTTATAAGCACTAAGAAATTTTATGTAGCAAGAGAGTGACCAGACTTCTCCAGATCCTCACATTTGAGCTGAGCTTCCCTGGAAGCCACAGATCCTTTTTCAGGTCACCCCAAGCGTGGCACAGCCCGGCCCTCCCTCGGGCCTTGGAGCTGCCCCTGGCTCAAGGAAAGCTGCAGTGCAAGGGACAGGCTCAGGGTAAACCTGGCAAGTGCTAAAGAGGTCGGTTCTAAATCACCCAAGGGGGTTGGCATGGGAATGGTGGGAGCAGTGTGGTGCCTCCATGACATTCTCCTGCTGATTTGAATTTCCCCAATCTCCTGAGAGCAGCAGCCTCAATAAAATGGCACCTTGCATTAATGATACCAACCTTATTCACAGCAATTAATGGCTTGGCTTGGTACCCTATAAAAATATTCCCAAATTCGACAGGAAGTAGTTGAAGATGGCACTGCAGTTTTCCTTTAAGTAGAGCAAATTAGGTTAAAAAAATCCACTAAAAGCAATATATATGTATGTAACCCTCTAACCCTAATCTTAGTTCAAAAAAATTAAGGATTGTAAGCTTTCCTTAAGAAAAAAACAAAGAGGCACAGGCTGCATTTGAACTGTCACACACAAATGTACACAGTGGCAGGAGCAGCAGGGCTGGGGTTCCTCAGGCAGCCCCAGCTCCTCCTGCAGGCACATGGAATGGACACACTGGAACGTGGATCCACGGCTGTTCCTCAGGCAGGGAGTGTTTCCATCGACAGTCAGGAACAAATCATTGATTCAATGAATGAATTGAGCTGGTTGACAATTTTCATGCAGTTAGAGACGGTGACTCCTTCAGATCAGGTTGAGATTTTATAAACATTCACATTCTGAAATGAGCTTTCACAGTTTGCCAGACGGGGCTGATCCTATGCACAATTCCATACACAAAGCATTTCATTTATTTTTTAAAAAATTTCCAAGTGTTTAAAACACTGCTGAAGTTTCACTTATATTACCCAACGTACTATTGGATGTGTAAAAGTCTCTGCACCAAAATCGAATTGGCTTCGATAAACACTGGTTTTAAACAAGAACCTAGAGGCTGAAAAGAGCCATTCCAAAGGGAAAATGAGGGTAAGGAGCAATTCCCTGCAGGAGCAAGGCTGGTTTGGGTTTGCTTGGCATATCTGGCTTCTTTTCTCCAGGTTCGTGTTTAACTCCTCTGACAGAGAAATGCATCAGCAAAATACTCAGTTTTCAATTTAAAAAACAAAAAAAAGGAAACAAAAGTGTTCCCCACCCTTCCCAGTTTCTAAGTCTGAAGAGGAGGGAATTAATAAAAACACATAAATGGCTGCTTTAAAATACACCAAGTAAAAACTGAATTTGCTATTAACCATTTGCAGAAGAGGCAAAGTAGCAGTTATACAAATTACACAAAATCTACGGTAATTCTTACATTAGTATAAAGTGATTTCACTGAAGGAATTATTTCATATTTCACATTACAGTTAAGATAGAAGGTCTGGCAGGTGCCGACCCCGCGGTAATATCGGCTATCCTAGATTACACACGACAGTTTTAAGAAAGGACCCTTAAATGATCTACATCCGTAACGTTATTGGCCTTAAAAATAAAAAATAAAAGAATCACTTGCAATACCTCACAGAATCTTCACGTTAAAGCACGACCACCTGTAAGAGTCCTTGTCAAATAACCTGCAAATGATGGAGCCTCTGCTGCGAGGGCTCCCCCTCCCTCCCACCTGTGTGGCCTGGCACCAGTCGCTTTCAGCTGAGCAAAGAATTCAAGTAAGACTGAGCTGTGCTGGTTCCTCATGTGCTCGAGGTCCAGACGTGCATTTGTTTGGCTATTTGGTGCACGTAGCTGATGTCAGGCCTTTGATCTGGGTCGGGGTATATGCACATGCTGACCAGCTCCCGCAGCTGAAACACAGGACAACAGCAAACATCAGTGATTGCTGCCCGAGCCCTGCCAAGGGCTGCAGCCCAGGCTGCCCGAGCCCTGGAGGCCAGGCCAGCACAGGGATGGACCCAACATGGGCACCCAGGGCAGAGGGAGGGGGAGGCACCAGTGCCAAGAGCAGGACAGGGGTGAAGGAAGGCAAAATGAGATCACCACACTGAGCAGAGCTCCCCAGGACAACAACTGCACCTCCCTCCCCACACCAACCCCAGTACCAAACCCATTCAAGACTTTGCGTGTAACAAGTGTGACCAGCACTTGAGTATCTTAAGCTACTGGACACTGCTGTGAGACTCCCCAGTGTTTCCTAAAAACCTTTGTGAAGAAGAGAGACTGGTCACTGAGTATGTTTAATAAATAAAATGCAGAAGGGCTGGAGTCTCCCCACCTCCCAACCCTCTTTATTGTGCACATGAAAGATTGTAGCTTTTAATTATACAGGCACTGAAAGCTGCTCGTACCCCCGAGGCACCAGGAGAAACAGCCTTGAGCCTCTGATCTTCTCACATCCTCCCAGTAGCCACAGTGCCAATTATTTTAGCAGTAATTAAAAGCATGACCATACAGCTATCAAGCACATGGCTTCAGCTGCATTAACTGAACATGAGATGCTCAACTGAAACTGGATGGAGCAAGGTCCCATCCTTGCTCCCAACCCAAACCTACTCCCTGGCCCTGCCCCTTTTTCTGGTGGCTTTTTTTTGACCTGAGGGCACGGATGTTGTTGCCTTTGTAACCCTGAGACCCTAAAAAAGATTTAACATGCACCTCAGCCCTGCTCAGCCAAAACCATCACAAAACTCCCCCAAACAAATGGAAATGCTTTAGAGCTCTGCCCAGGGCCTGTGCCATCAGTAGCTCTGCCCTCACAGGGATCTCACCAGCACCTACAGCACCAGCAGCTCAGCCTGGACTGGCACCACCAACCAGGATCTCCAGTTCCCAGCAAATTTGCTCCCAATATAGAGTCCCATCCTTGGCTGGAGTCCCAGCTCCTCCTCTGCTACCAGCAGCACACAACTGCTCTTGGGAGGGTCTGGACTGGTGAGCCACAAAAGGCACCAGAAAAGAGGAACATCCCTGAAAGGAAACACCATTAAAGCCGGGGTTCTGCCCCAAACGCTCCACCCTGTTCCTCTAACCAGTCCTCACAAGGAAGCAGCACCGTGGCTGCCGAGGGGCAGCCCTGCTGTCACCCTCCCAGAGCCAGAGCTGGTGCAGAGGAGCTGCAGCCACAGGCACAGCCCCCACCAGCACCCCGTGAATAGTGCATGAACCATCTGGAGCCTCGAACCATCCTCCTCACCCCGCACTGTATCACTGCACTACACACACTCTTTAGCACTGCCAGAGGGAAGCAAACAGACAGTAATTGTAAAGACAGGAAACACATCTGTCAACTTACACTAATTCCTGCTGCCAGCAGGCACATCCTGAATGCACAGCTACAGCAAAGGGAACGTGCAGGGCCGGGGCTGCCATGGCAGCGTGGGGGGAAAATGTGAAAATTCACTTCTGCAGACTTAGTTCTCAAAGCCCCGTTTTGCAGGAGTTACTTGGCAAGTAAAAACGAAGCAAAACACAACGCAAAGTGTGGGTCCCTCCCCGGGTGGGGCCAGCCCGGCTGCTCCCGGCACTGCGGTATTTCCCAGGCATCCTGCCCTGCTCCTCAGGACTCCGAGGTGGAGTAAAACAAAGGAAAAGCCCCACAGGATATATGGAACATTTAAAATTCCATTACCCATTTCCCTTCGAATAGGAGGCAACTGTAAGGAAGGAGGAGGTGAGGAAAACCAGCTGCTTCACCGAGGTAAGGGAGAGAAGGAGCCAGGCCCTTCTCTCCAGGCCCTGAGGAAGGCAAGGCGTGTGCTGCAGCTGGAGGGAAGTGTCACCGGGCCAGCACAGGGACAGGGGCTTTACACTCTCTGGTTCAGCTGCTGCTCCCACTCAGATGCACAGACTGAAAGAGCCCTGTGCAGCTGCTGCAGAGATGCTCAGTGCATTGAACTAAATGGCTTTTCTTCTCTTTTTCTTAAAAAGATTCCTTCCTCCCTTCACTACACACACTGAAGACTTCATAAGCAAACATTTCAGTGCTGTTTTATGGAATGTTGTTTTAAGGGGAAGGGAGCAAGGGGAGGGCTTTCCCACGGCTCACTGCTGGGTCCTGCCAGTGCCCCAGACTTGCAGCTTCAAATATTCCCCACATTAAGAAACCTTTTTGTCTCGATTTAGCTTGTCCATATTCAGACATCCCAACAGCTGTTTCCTCAGCCAGGTACCCAGGAGCCCCTGGCCCCCCCATCCTGTCCCCATCCTGGGTGTGGAGGGTTCTCTTCCTGAGTTCCCTTCCCCAGTGCCAGGAGGAACTTCCCTGCAGCCCCATCCCATTCCCATCCAAACATGCTCCCAACTTACCTTCTCTGAATAATGTTCAGCTGGAAGAGGTGGGTAGTCACATTGCTCTATTTTTTGGCAAAGAGAAAACAGGTTCATTTTATCTCCATAGAAGGGACTCTGCAGAGCTGCCATCTGGAGAGAAAAAAACCAGAAAACGTTTCAGAAACACAAAGGATTTCGGAGCTCTCAGTGCTGCTGGTTTGCAAGAGCCAATTCTGTTCCTTGCCAGTGGGGAAGGGATGGTGCTGCTGCTCCCAGACTGCCCCAGGATCCCGAGAGCTCTGCAGGGCTGGGACCAGGCACTGTTGCACTTCCCAAGGGAAAAAAACAACAAATAGGATGCTTGGACCACTGAGAGCATCAGTAACAACCCAACTGGCTTTAGGACAACTCTGAAACCCTCTCAAACAGTCATCTCTCTAAATCTTTGGACATTCAGCTGCTTAGAATGCAAAGAACCCTACAAAGATGAGCAATGTACTTCAGACTTTAAAAAAACCCAACCAACCTCAAAGCAAACACATCTGATGGAGTCTCAGGAAAGAACTCCATCTCTGAGTGTGCAAAAACCATTTACACTGTGAGTTCTCACCCACAGGGTCTGACCAGGCTCTGGACCACAAGGCTCAAACAGCCCCAGCAACACTTCTGACCCTGCAAAGGTGGCTCAGGTTGTGTCTGTTGAAGGTTCCTGGAGTGGAGCACCAATTAGGATTGATGGCAAACTGCTCTCAATCAGTTAAAGCAACCTGGAGAGCCCAGCACACAGGGCTGTTCCAAGGACAACACTAATGGGGGCAATGGGGAAAGCACAGAAGGCAAGCAAGGGTTAAACAGGGTCTCTGAGATCTCAATACAAACATCAGTAATGCCAGGGAGGTTGAGAGGGATTTTCCAATTCCCAGTAACTTCACTCCAGGTCCAGTTAAGTGGTGATGTGCCAAAGGGGAGGAACCAAAAGGAAGCACCGAAAAGGAAACACTGGGGAGTTTGGGATGGCAACAGCAGGGAATTGAAGTGGAAAGAGGGAGCAGCCAGTGGTGGCCAGAGCAGCTGGGCCTGGGGGGCTGTGAGCACAGGCACTGCAAGTACCTCACTAAGTGCAGTTCTGATGCCACACTGGGGTTTGCTGTGACATTTTGATTAGAGCAATTCCCCCAGGCCAGGCAGATCTGCACAGCAAACGCCCACCACGCAGCTCGGCTGGTGAAGGCACAGCGAGATGGGAATCCCTGGCAGTGCTTAAATTGATCAGCTTGCCAGAACTGCTGAAGTCACTGCTTGTAGCTACAGTCTGGGAATTAACAACTTATTTTTATCCCCTCCAAGTTATCTGGCTGACAGGAAGTGAGGGATGAAGACAGTTACTGCTATATTGATAAGATTTAATAAAAATCACTGTATGATTATCAATGTCAAAGTTAAGTGGTGCTATGTGGCATCATGTCCCAAAGCCCTCAATGTCCCCTAAGTGGATTCCAGTGGACACGCACGTCTCTGAAGGCAATTTGTACATTAAATCTCTCTGCAGCTTATCTGCACAATCTATCTGGAGAAATATCAGAAGTGACTCATACCCAAACAAGCGTTCCCCTTCTTTACTTCTAAGCCAAATGGAAAAACATTCTCCTTAGGAGAAATTAGTGCAGATAAGACACAGCTCCTTCAAAGACACACAAATCTGAGGTTTCGTTTCTGAAATTCTAGAAAGTTGAAAAAGTCAAGTAGCTGTTTAACTACTGAATACAAAAATGGTACCTGTCAAATCCTCCTTGGAATCTGCAAGATCTCACAGCTCCTGCTCCCTAAGTTAAGCCTCACCTACGTAGGCAGGAGACTGAAAAACACTTCACACGCCAAACCTCTCAGATGTTACTGTAGTACTGCTACTCCTACCAGGGAATTATGTTTAGTGTGCAATTAATTCAGCTGCTTGAAATCCAAGGAGTACCAAGACTCCTGTGCCATAAGGGGACCATATTGCCTGCAACAACATATCTTAGCACAACGCTAAATATTTCTCTCTGCATAAATCTGGGCTGCCACCCCAGGAGCTCAGCCTGGAGGGGCTCGGAGCCCCCGGCACTGCAGCAGCACCAGGGCAGGGCCAGAACCCACCCAGAGCCTGCACTGAGGATTCCTCCCAGGCCCAACACCTGCCACGGTTCAGCACAATAAATTACAGGGAGCTCAGACTTTCTTCCCCTGATCCCACAGAAGAGTCTCCAAATTCCTTTCCAAGCACCACCAGCAGACCCAGGGACAAATACCTGAATGTACTTTACAGACATTTGTTCTGTTTGTTACAAGAAGTTTTTCTGAGAAGCAAAATGTCACCAGTTCACATAATTTGTTACCCAAAGAGGATGTGAGTGATACTCTTATTACTAAATATCCCAGGGATTTTTTAATTCTCTGGGCTGGGATAAAAGCTTTCTAAATGTTGACATGCACTTTCACTTGCATTCAGAGATGCAGCCATTTAAAAAAAGATTTAGACTAGATTATAAATGAGTACAAGATTGCTTGATAGCCTTTGATCCCTGCTAAAAATGAATCACAGAACAAGTTGCACAAACTTGTCTGCTCTGGGTCTGTGCCTTGAGCTGTGACACAATGTACAATTAGAAGAACTTCCATCCATACTCTAACAGTTAAAAAACACTGACTTCACATTACCTACAACTTGATTTTTCCTTTTTGGAAGCTCCCAAAATTAAAATGCTGCAATTGGTCAGAATTGATTCTAGCAAACCAGTAGCTTGCATTCAAACAAATCTGCTATTTTCAAAACAAACAAGGTATTCAGGAGCCACCCTGACTGTGCTGCCCTCAGAGCTCTGCTCCCAGCAGGAAGGAGGGATGCCCTGAGCTCCCTTTTCAGGGGTTCATCCCCCACATCTGCTGTGACCTACATTAACTTGGTGCAAGTGCAGTGCTGGATGGCACAGCCCCTTTGTTTGTGCTCAGGAAGCACATGATGAACACAGAACCAGACAACTTTCCCTCAGGTTTCCCAGCAAGTAACTGCAGTCAGCCTGACCCCTCCACTCCTGCCCCACACTGTGTGCTTAAGACAAAGGAAAAAAGGGAGAAGATACTTGCCTCGTACAATAAACAGCCCAAAGACCAGATATCAGACTTAAAGTTATAGCCGTTCTCGTGTATTCGCTCTGGGGACATATAGTAGGGAGTTCCCACTGCAAAACAAACAGACAAAGGAGGAGTTATTGTCTCACAAAGGGACTGTGCAACCTGCATTATATACAGTGACATCACCACAGGGCCAGGAGGGCCCAAAGAGAGATGCATGAGACTCTGGGGACAAATCCTGCTGTCCAGGGCACAGAACCAGATGCACCATCCAGTACAGAGCCAGAGGATGGTGAACATTATGGAAAATACCTTCAGCATTTCTGACCTTTGAGAAGGGAGCTCCTTCCCCTCCAGGCTCCCAAGAGCCTCCAGAGTGTCTTGGCCAGTCAGGGCCTTGGGAAAGGACCATCCCTGTGGTTCCCCCAAAGGGCACGGAGGGGCAGAGGGTGTGGGGACTGTGCCCTGGCAGCACCCGGGTCCTGGGCCAGCAGAGCCCCAGGGTGCCCACCTGGGCCAGCCCAGAGTGGGAGAGACACTTCCTGAGAGAGCCCAAGTGATCAGTCCACACTTTAAAGCCCTGCTCCAACTCACAGTCACATCACAAGCTGGGGGATTTCCATGTACTTCCACAAGTCTGCATTTTATCAAAAGAAATTTACTGCAGTATTTTGGACAGAAGTTACAGGAAATTATTAATAAATTCCTTACCTCAAAAAGGTTCTTTTTTAAATCCTAAATAAGTTTCAGTTGTGGTACTGAAAATACAAGACATCCTGGCAGTCTCAACTACATCAAATAATCCTCAGATACATCATTTATTAAAACATCCAAGGACTGTGTGCTCTCTTCTCCTGCTTCCCCTGCTTGTCCGTCCCCTGTCAATTTTTATTTTTTTTTATTTTTGGCATTCCAGTGTATCCTTCTCCTAATTAAAGACCTTTCCCTCACAAGATGGCAAATGTTTAATTTGCCTGTAACATTCAGTTTACAATTTCTCCATTTGAAATGCTGCCTGCAGACAGCTGGAGCACTAATAAGCAGCTGAAGGATAGTGCTGGAGGTGGAAGAACAGCCACCACCTTCCCCAGCCTTCCTGAGCAGGGATCTGCACTGTGGGAAATAAATGAGTTCTGGGGAGAAAGCAACAGCCTCGAGAGGGCAAACCCCAACCCCTGTCACCTGCACAGGTGACCAAGCACAGAGCTGGTCATTTCTTTGGAACCCCAAGATGTTCAGCAATCAGCTACCCTGCATAATGAACTCAGCTCGTGCTTTCAGGTGGTTAAATAAGAGATTACTCCCCTTTCAGTGTGAAGGGTACCCTAATGAGAAACTACATTTTTGCAAATTCTATCCAAACCACGACAGAGGAAAAATAACACGTGGGGATTCTTTTGTTTCTGTGCTGAGGAGGAGCAAGTCTGACAGTCCCAGGTCTGGCTGGGTTTAATTGCCAGCAAAAGGGCCCTGTGCACGAAGAGACCAGAGTTGTGTTAACAGTTTTTAACAGACTACATACATAGTGTGACTTCACAGGACACCAAGAGCCCAAGGAGCCTTTCCATGGCTCTCTCCCACGTGCCTGCAAGGCACTCAGATGGACAGCACAGCTCTCCAAGCAATCCCCACACAGCTGCCAGGTTTCTGTGCAAGAACAGACTTGGCTGGGACAGCACTGATTCATTTTCCTGCTTAAAAACATGCAGCTGCAGAAGCAGCAGTGACTCATTCCATGATGTTCTTGAAGACAGCCTTGGAATTCCGTCTCCCCTGGGCACCAGCGAGGGGCAGACACTTCCCCACTGCACCTTCTCTGTGCTGCTGCTCCTCCCAGTGCCCCAGGGGCTCCTGTGGCTGCCACCACCCCTGTCCTTGCAGACAATGCCTGGGTGAGACAGTGCCTGAGCCCCAGAGCCCAGCTCAGTGTTGGGCTGCTCCTCCCCACCCCTGGCTCTGGAGCACTCCCTGCCCTGCAGTTCCACCCACCACATTTACCTGCCATTACTGGAGCCTTGTCAGCAAATGTACAAACAAGCAGAGTTCTGCGTCTCAAAACTGATGCATTAATTTTTAACTAAGTGTCATGATAAAAGACTGACAAGCCCAATTCTCTGCATGGCCTGTCCAGCATTACATGGGAATCTCCTGTAATGAGCTTCTTGTAGCAAACTGCACAAGGCTGCCCGTGCAATCAGTCAGGGCTCGCCCTTGCATCCCATTAGGCAATTTGACAAGAACACTCTAATCGGGGACTATTCATCACAAACTTTCTTTGGCATTTGCCCTGCTGAAAATACAAAATATTGTTCAGATTCAATACTACTCACCAGGTGGTAGAGTAGTGCCTTTGAAGTCATAAAGGTCACAAACCCATAGGGAAGATGCTGGCTGCATAAGGAGCTTCTTGGGACAGCCACACACAGGAGGGTTATTTCTACCCAGAGCTTCTCCCTGTGCAAACACAGCTCAGCCAGGGCTGATGCTTCCTGTGGGACTCAGCCCTCCCTGCTCATGGGCACAACTGAAAGCAATCTGATTAACACTTACAGCAGGCTCTGTCAGAGTCTCATTCACTGCATTTGATGCAGCCCAGACAAGCCTTGCCTGTAACAGACTGTCAGACTGGCAAATGGGAGCCCTGAGCTCTCTCACCTCTCCAGCCACACTTGTAGCTTACCAGGTTGTTCTGGGTTTGTTTAGCTGGGTTTTTTAACACAGGTGTGGTACAATATATGCAGAAATGCTGCATCTATCTTTTCCTCCACAAACACTGTTCTACAGGCACAGACCAAAAGGCCAAAACTTCTCAAAATTCCCACAATATTGGCTGTTGATGTGTTCACTGGATTTCTTGTGCCCATCTTTTCTAACCAAGCCCTGTTTATCAGCCCCTCCAAGCCCTGGGATTTTGTTTCAGATGGAAACTGGCTTGGCATGCAAAGGAAAGAAATAAAAAAGAAAGGCAAATGGACCACTTATTAAAGAGCTCTTCAGTTAGTCCCTGTTAACCCTGCTATCCAAGCAGGAACCAGAAGGAACATGTAACACCCCACGTACTCCAACCCATGGCTATTGGCATGTTCTAAGCTGGGAAGTTTGACTTATGTGCATCCCCCGACAGGAAAATCTGCTCTAAGTATATTCTTGTCCAAGAATAAATAATAAATCATCTGCTCCAAAGCAAGACTATTCTGTGTAAAATTGGTTTCTTGTGGGGTTTTTTTGTTTAGTTGTTTTTTTCCCTCTTGTTTCTTCAAAATGTAAAGCCAGTGAGAAGCTTTGGATAATGCCAAGTTTATTTGGTTAAAAATGGGCATTATACCAGTTCTTAATAAAGTTATCTACTCTAATATTAATGGAAATCCTCTGTGTTTTTTAAAGTTAAGTTTTCCAAAGTCAAAAATTAGGGGAGGAAGGACTGTAAACCCATTCCTTTCAAACATATGAATTTGCTGGCAAGGCTTGTGCAGGAAGAGCTCTTCCCTATGGAAAAGCATCTCCTGCTCTCCCAGGGGAAAGCAGAACCGAGGTGGCTCCCTGGGAACTCCCTCCCTGCCCAGCTGTCCCTGCTGCTCTCCCAGCACTGGGGGAGGCTGGAGGTGCCCAGCTTTGCCCTCTGGCAGCTCTGCCCATGCTGGTTTCCAGGGGCCAGGGCTGTCCCTGCCCCACGCCCCACTGATCCTGCCAGCATCTCACGAGCTGTGTACAGGCAAATCTTTCCTTTTCCTTTCATTACCCCGGCGTGTACTGTCACTTAATTTTTCTGTATGCAATCCTTCCTGACAAATCTGAGCTGCTGCCTGGTAATTCACGTGACGTCCGTCCTGCTCCTCGCTCTAATTGCGGCCGCGCTGCCGAGCCGGTGCCACACCTGCCAGTGGGGCTGGGGCTGCCCCTGCCCTTCTGTGCCAGGCTGAGGTGGCACTGCCAGCCAGGGGAAGGCAGAGAGGAACCATCCCCTCCAAGGGCCAGCAGCCAGGCACTGTGCTGGGCTCGGGGGGCATCACCCCCAGCCACCTAAAGAATGGCTTCATTACACACAGCCCAGAGCAGCCCAGGCCTGCTGCTGCACACCCTGCATCTCTGGCCAATGACCAACACAAAAAGGAAAGAAGCTTCAAGTCTGCATATTTTGTGGCTGCTAAAATGTTCTTCTTTAGGTGGATCCAGGAACCACTGGGAATGGTGGTGTGTCCCTCCCTCTCCAGCCCCACTCAATGCTGCTCCCCCCGTGTTCTGCCCCTCATTCACCTGTTTCCAGGGCAGGTTTGTGCACAAGGGGCTGAGCTCTTCCTGCTTGAGCTTCTCAATTAAGAGAGAGCAGTCCTGCTAAAGGTCACAAGCTTGGCTTACATGTGCAGCCAGTTTCCAAGCCCCAATTTATTCTTATTAATATAATAAGTGCAGCAGTCAAACTAGATAAGATCATATAATTAGACATGATCATATTTTGGCCTGTTCAGATGATGTGATTGTAACTTTCTGTGAAAAGGATTTATTTTCATCTATTAAGCACAGTGGGGATATATCCTAAGACAGCTTTTGATGCAAAGGGAAATCTGAAATCTCCTATTTTATGGAAGCAAACTGTAGAAATGCCTCCTATTTTTTTAAGCACACACAAAACAAGGCAGGAATATTCCTTCCTTGTGCTCTGAGAAGCCCCATGTACTGGCCAGTGTTACCAGTGAAGGCTGTACACATCTAAAAAAGGACTGAGCAAGACTCACACTCAGTGAAAGAAACTGCACAAAACAAAGAGTGAAACAAATGCCATGTGTTCCAAAATCAGCTGAGAGAGGTAAATGTAAAAGAGCCCTAATACTGCACCAGAAACCAAAGTTCCTTCACTGCTCCAATACAGAAGTACTTTTGGGACTCAAAAAATTCAGACCCATTCATAAAAATGGAAAATCACCTCTCAAGAGGTTACAGACACAATTATGAAAGACTTACACAATGAACTGTATACACTATGGAATTTTCTAGAGTGTTGGAATTAATGCTTATGCTAAAAATGAGGGAGGCAACCCTGAGCTATGTGGAAGACATGAAGGAAACGTGGACCTTTAAAGCCTAAGCTGAATTTCAAGTGCAGTTCCCTTTTGGAACAGATGAACCACGAGGGCTTTGAACACCCTGCCCACCTGAGACAGTGAGAGCCCAGTCAGGGCAGGCACCTGAGCAGCACCTGCTGCAGGAGGTGGTGGAGCAGCAGGAAATCCCAGCAAGCACAGGGCAGGCAAACATGTTATTTAGAGTGGAAAAGCTGCATTTGTTACAGTTGCTACAAATCACACACTTACCAGGCCAGATATTCCAGAAAAAACAAGTGAAGCTTTAAAGCAGAAGATCCCTATTAGTGCCTATGAAGAGCATTTAGAACACACATCAGTGCAGGTGCAGTATCCATGCACTGAACCAACACTTGTGTCACCATCACAGGACAGCCAGCACAGCCTGTGAACATCACAGCTGCCAAGTGCACAGCAGGGCTTGCTTAACAAGGACCAGCTTACCTAAGGAATGTGCTGCAGTGGTTTTAGAACTAAAGAAGCGGCCTAATCCAAGATCTCCCAGCTTCACCACCCCTGTGGCTGTTATAAACACGTTGGCTGGTTTTATGTCTGCAAGAAGAAAAAGGTAAAAGGTCAAAGCCACAAAAGGTTATTTGGTTCTAATGCTGCAATAGAAGCATTGCCTGGAGCACTCGCTGTACAAAAGGGCTCGAGCAGAACCGTGTTTCTTTAGAGCTTTGATAGGCTGAATCTTCCAAGGCTTCAAGCTCTGCACAGACATGAAAATCAGAGTGTTCTTCCCAGCACACAAGAAATACCAATGAGGGAAAATGTAGGAAACAGCTCACCAGAACAAGGCAACCTCTTTAACTGCTGGAAATCAAAGAAATCAGCCTGGTTCTCTTCAGGAATGATCCCTTTCCAAAGGAAGCTGTACTGCCCACCACCATCCCCCGTGCAAAGGCTAATTACTGTTCCACTTATGCATAAATTCTGGGCTCTGTACAGCCCAGTTGGTTCATGGTTCATTTCTAGAAATCACTAGAACATCAGTTTCCCAAGCAGTCTCAATGCATGAGGCTCCACATTTCAGCCACCAATTACAGACCTAATTCCAGTACAACTGATAAACTGCATCAGGGGATGCACGAAGGAGCAAAAATGTTATCACACTGCTGAAGAATATAGTGAAGAATTCACTCCTTCAAAGGAGCAAGGAAATAACAAGCAGCAGAGATTGGTGCTGGCGCCTTTTGGGCTATTTGCATTTCCTGAGTTCAGTCCTCACAAAGCATTTCACTGACACCGAAAGCACCAATGTAAATTTTGGAGAGAGCTCAAAGTTACGAGCCGTTCTAAGACAAGAGATTCAAAAATAATTAATGAAAATAGAGAACAGGTTATGAGAGTGTGGGACGTATTTGTATTAATATTTCAGAAAAGCCTGCAAGACAGGGAAACTCTTCTCAGCTCTCTAAGGTCACAGCTAATATAATGAAGACTATTTCTTAAGAGTTCACCGTATCCAGGAGTCTCAGCATTTTATTTCTGACACTTTTCTAATGGCAAGTTTGACACTTCTACTTAATATCAGTGTCTGGAATACAAAGCAGCTCATCTCCCTAATACCACCCTCACTTGGGCCTGAACCCTTTAACAACAAGGCAGAGACAGAAGGAGGAATCCATCTCGCAGCTCCAGCCCCTCTAAACATGCATTGGCTGAACATCAGCATAATTGTTTTTGAATGCAGGCGCTTACTAATTGGAACATTATATTATTATTCAGTGAAAAGAGACTGAATTAATGTTACCTCTGTGCATCACCCTGCGGGAGTGCATGTGTTCCACTGCACTGCATAACTGCACAAAATATTTCCACACCGTCCTTTCCGGGATTAACCGTTTCTGCTTTTTAAAATACTGGGGGAGGAAAGAAAGGAAAGATCAGTGAAAAAGCAACATATTTGACTCGTTCCTGGAATTGTGTTAGTCAGCTGCAGGTTGCTCATGTCTTCCAGATCTGCAGCTGCAAGACTTTGCTTCTGATTAGCTTTTAACTCCTCCTCTCTGCATGGAAACTTCGATGCAGGTCGCTAATTAACGACTATTATGAAAAATATGCTTAAATAGGTTTGACATTTTTGAATGGACACAATTATGATTAGCATTAATCTCCTTAATTACCTTGCAAAACATATTTAATGCCTCAAAACAACAAATGTCTCAAATATTTTGCCTTAAGAAACAAAAGACCATTAAAAAACCCCTTGCAAACATTCATTACTGCATCGTCTATTAACAAGGACAAGGAAATCTGCTTCCCCTTTTTAAAAGATGGCCAGAGCATCAGGGAAGTATCTGTGTTCCTTCTGTGATCAGGTAGAATAATATATTCTATGTCATGCATAATAGAAATCCTAAATTAACTGTGCTCTCTGCAGTGAGATAGAAGGACACCCTGCTCAGGAGACAGACCTGGAAACAGGCAGTTCTGTGGGTGTTTGGGCAGCCCCAGCACAGCTGAGTGCAGGCTCCATGGACCTCTGGATGCCCAAAGCTCCCATAAGAATGGGAAATGCAATGCACACAGCATGGAGTGCAGCGTGGTGCTGGACCTCTGGAACACTGAAATCTTCCTCAGCTTACTGCAGAACAACCAGCCAGCTGCACACACCAGGGAAGGGCAAACCTCACAGACCTTCAACTGCTCCTTCCCTTCCGCAAGAGCCACCAGCCGTGCCCGTGCCAGGAGAGCACAGCTCCTCTGCCAAGGCCCCAGGACTGCATTGGTGTCCCTGCCTCCTCATGGCTCCAGCCTGTGCTGGGTACTGAGCCTGCCCTCCAACACAGCACTAACCAAATACACTTGGAGCACCCTTCTGGAGGATCCAGACTGATCCCCACGCTCTGACACACGAGGTGTCCCTGGATGATGACAGGGAATGCTGCACACCCTCCTGGCTCCCACAGCTGCACTTCTGCACTGCACCCGTGAGAATTCCCATCTGCTGTGAGAATGAAGCAAGGGAACTGTTTGCTGCCCCTGTCTGCATCCCGTGCTTTTCCCTCTCAGCACTGACATCTGATGTCCGTTGTCACATTTCCTATTTTATGTGAAATGCTGTTACTGGTTCGTGTTTGACTCGAGGAATGGCAAATTTCCCTCTGCAGCTCAGCTGCGAAGGGGCACGGCCGTGCAATTCCCCAGGCAGCAAACCTGACAGATTGCAACACTTCCAACCCAAAACTTGAGAGAGCGCGCAGGGAATTACAGAGGGTGAGGGAGAAAGTGTTATATACACAATAAAATTATTTAATTCTCAATAAAGTACTTAAGAGTGGATATGCAAGACCACAAGTGATAATTTTCTAAATGTCATGTCCAATAAGGTTTGCCTGACATTTACAAGGAAGTCCCAACTCTCCGGTGGGTTTTCCTGCAGCTCGACATCCCTCATAAATAATGCAGGCATCGGGGCATGCCAGAGCCAGCCCTGGCTTTATCACCCTCACACCTCGGGGTTGTCACTGCTGTGCCATCAAAACCCTCGGAGGGTGACAGGCAAACCCACCACTGCAATGGAGCTGCATGGGGGATGCTTTTGTTCCCTCTCGCATTTAGGGTCTGCTTAAAAAACCAAAACAAAGGAATTCCCACATTTGCACCAGTAGAAAAGCTTCATTGATATGACCTTGAACAAGCCAAATGCATGTTCTTCGTGCCTGAAATACAGAGGGAACACAGAGCAGCCAGGGAGCACTGACAGGCAGCACAGTCTGCTGCTGGACAAGGCACCCACCTAAGAACCTACCAAAGACGCTTTGGAAAATGCAACACCTATCAGAATGGCACACACAGTAATTTAAAAAAATTAAATACCCAAATGACAACTAGACAAATGAGCATATTTATCAGTAGGGAACGTTTTAAACTAAAAACTACAGACAAAAATTGCAAATATTGCAGTTCTGTAGGTAGAATTTGTTATAAGCTAGGATCCAAAAGTCAAGCAAAACTCTTGCACAGCCCAGGATGGTCACACACAGCCCCAACCTCTCCTCTCACAATCCTCTTTTCCCATCTTTAACCACAACAACAGAAAGCCCGAGATGAGCTCCAGTTTCTCAGGACCTGGTGAGAAAGGGGTAAGATGCAGCAGAAGCCACAAGAGCACAGTGAAGGATGAGAACACAATGAGCTCTGGGGGGGCAGAAGGTCCAGCTCTGCCCCCACAGCCCGTCCCAGGCAGACCCCAAGGCTGCAGCCCTGGGTTTGGGACAGATCCCCCAGCCCTGGGTTTGGGACAGATCCCCCAGCCCTGCCCTCCTGAGGGCTCTCCCAGGGCTGGCTCTGCCAACCCCCTGCTCCCAGCTCGCCCACCAGGGGCTCTCCCATGAGACACCAGATTTCCCTGGGTGCTGTAAATTTAGCCATTGACTATGGACTGAGCAGATAACTTGTTTGACAGCCCCTGGCCTAGTGCCTCGTGGCTCTGCTGGCAAAGAAAACAAATCTGTTAATAAGATATTTTAACTGTGACAACAAGGAGGAGGAGAACTTTCCAAACATTCATTTATGATAATTACAGAATAATGATGGCAAAAAACAGGTAAAACATGGAGAGAAGGTTGAGAGTGCTAACAAACATGATATAACACATCTGTTCTCACAAGGGATGTATGTCTAAAGATTAACATGTCAAAGAAAATATAAAAGCAGGTGGTAACAGCTTAACTAAAGCTGGTTTGCAGCAATACAAGTGTTCCTAAGAGCAACATAAAAGAAGAACAAGTACTTGAAACATTTTCTCAAACCCAAATCCCCATTGCAAAGAAAGTCAATACACTTCCTTGAATGTCTTCAGAGTGGCAGACAGACGATGTGAGCAGTGAACCCAACAGTAATTAAATGTCCCCATCAATCACAGGCTGAGTAGATCAACCCTGTAAGTACCACACATCCCACCAAATCCCAGACTCTCGCTGCCCCTGACACTGTGACCAGAAGCTCGTGGCATGGCCTGGGCCATTTAAAATGAAAGCAGACACTGGTTCAGGTGTGGACACCCCCCATGGGTGTGCAGAGCTGCCAGAGGGGATGACAAATGTTTGCAGCCCAGCTGTGCCCCCACCCCAGCCCGTAGGTGCCTCTGCCTGATGTCTGTGGCACCCCAGGATGGACTCAGCCTCACCTTGATCATCTGGGAGAGATCTCCAGCATCAGCCAGCTCCAGGACAATGTTCAGCTCGTTGTCTTCAATAAAGGAGTCCAAATACTTAATTATATTGGGGTGGTTCAGTTGCTGCAGGGGGAGGGAATGCAAGAAGCAACTCAATTGCCATAGCAATGACACCCCCACACCTGCCCCCCCTTGTGTCCCCA
>WBMV01009402.1:1367201-1390562 GCA_013396655.1 Campylorhamphus procurvoides | reverse complement strand
CTTGTGTCCCAACTGCCCCACACCTGCACCCACTACCTGGGCTCTGAGTTACCCCACACAGAAACCCTCTAAGGAACATCATTTCTCACAAGCACAGCATGATAAAAGTGCATTCAGTAAACAGGGATTCAACCCAAACAATGTGAAACAACCTCTTCTATCACAAACTTGCAAAATAGTTAAAAGAATGTCCTGAAAGGACTCTTGTTAACCAGTGACTGATTTTTTTCTGCTCCCCTATTAAATACAAACAAAACCCCAGCTGTTGATTACAGCACTCCTTGAGGTCTCTTTGCCCCTTAAAAGAACAAAATTACATTAAAACTAATGCACTAGTCAGTTTATTTTTCTGATTATGTATGCTTTTATAAGCATATATATTTATAAGCTTTATTTGCCAATCTAAAACCAATTTCTTTTCTCAAAACTAACAAAAAATTGGAAAAAGTCATTATGAAAATTCTTACCTTCAAGAGGTCAATTTCTTTAATGCAATCTTGCCTAGCCTTGGCATCCATCATTTCAAAAATCTTCAAAGACAAAAACATAGAAGAAAGAAATAAAACAACAAAAAAAGTACTTTATACTTTAGCAAGCAGTTGGTCTTTCCTTCCCCAATTTGTATACCCTCTGCTGTAATGAGCATCCACACCATCCCCAGATCAAAGACAGATCAATGTTTTCTTTATTTTGAAACCACTACAGGGCTAACATTGGGGTAAAGCTATTTCTAGAACCTGTAGGCAAAACTTTAAGCAGCACAGAAAATAAAGATACCGGTCTGTGATTGTGCTGTTGTGATTTTCCCTGCTTTAGTTACTATTAATTTCACCTAGTAAATAAAAGACAAAATGTTTGCTTTTCTCTTTTAAACAGAGATACAGCTACCACTGATTTCTCTGTAATAATCAGCAATAACATTGAGCATTAATATTCATTCTGTAACAATCAGTCACTAGAAATGAGAGTTCCGAGGATCTGCTGAAGGATTAAAGGGAAATTTCCTCAAACACAGTGCTGCTCTGCACACTGCCCAATATGTTCAGCCAAGTCACAAATCTACCCTGCTGGCAACTAAGGCTTCTAGAAATCCTTCTGGAATTCCATGGGTGAGCTCAGGCACTTCTCCCTTGGGAGCTCCATGTCCTCCTGGCTGAGCTGGGTCACCATGGCAGGATCCTCAAGGACCAGCATGGCCCTCGGGCCTCCTCCTTTCACTCACTTTCAATTTCACTTCATAAATAATTTTAAACATTTGATTTAAAATTGATTTACTTTATCAAAAGGCGAAATTCAAAATAAATACAGAATTGCACTGAAGTGCTCACCTGAACTTTCTTTAATGCCACGGGTTTCCTGTCCAGCAGACAAGTTGCTTTGTAAACTTCGCTGAATTGGCCTCGGCCGATCTTCTTCTCTATCTGGAAGTCAGCCAGGGTGCAGCGATAGGGGTACGAGGTGAGGTGTCTCTGTGGGCACAGGGGCAATTAGACCTTGCCTTGAGTGGAAGTACTAATTAATCTGAGCTGCTGTCCCTCTTACACAGCCTGTCCCCAGCACTGTGCCGGTGCCACTGGGGATGCCATGCCAGGCAAACACCCGGCCAGGCAGGGAGCACAGACCCCTCGGACCAGGAATGGCTCCCCAGAGCTGCCCACTCTGCCCCATAATCTGCCAAGCAGTGCTTAGAAGAGAAATGAGGGAAATTAATCACTCCCAGTCCCCACATGTGCCAGGCAGAGCATTCCCAAGCCTCAGCATCTGGAGCTGTCTCAAAATTCACACCGAAACCCCCACACAGAGAAGTGCCCACTGCAGGAGGGCTGAGCCCTCGCCCCCAGCCCAGCCCTGGGCACACAGTCCCAGCATTTATTTTGATGAGTAAGTTTGGATTTCTTTTCTTTGCAACAGAAAGAAAACTGACCACTACTTCACAATAAAAAATATCCATCAAGCATTTCAAAGTGCCTCCAGATTTCTGGGTGTGTTGAGCTACTCTGAACTACAATCACAGTTATTTGGCAAAGGTTTAGTAAAAAAAGTGGTAAAATTCAGTGTTTTAAAGAAAACTCACCAATAAAATCCCCTAAATAGTAATTTCGAACCACAAACTGCACCAATTAACCAAGACAAGCTATTTTGAAACTGTCACCTTTAGAGCATCCTTATCACAACCAACACAGGAGAAACTCCCACAGTGGAAGTTTGTTACTCAAAACCCCCACATCTGATAAATGCTGGAGATACAGAGCTCAGGTACAAATCACAAACCAGACAGTGAAAGTCCACCCGGTGGTTTTGGTGCCACCTTCCCCCTCATCTCCCGCAGCCCAAGGCTCCTCCCACACCAGTGCCCCGTGCCAGGCTGGGGAACTGCTGGGGATGGAGCTCTGGGAAGAGAGGGAGCTGTGCCAAACCACACAGCTCAGCAAAGACAGAAGTGCAATCCCACAACCTCCAGCCAAGGCCTGTTCATTGAGCAGGCACAGAACTGCAGCCCAACCCCAGGCTGGCCTGGCCATCAGCTTCCTCAGCTTCAGTTCCCTCACAGAGCAAACCCACTCCTTTCCACATGAAATGACACTTTAGTGCTTCTAGCAACACTTTATGAAGCAACTACCACAAAACTTCCTATTTCAGAAAGAAGTCCACGCTGCAGTCAATCCAAGTGCCCCCCACAAATTGTGTGGTTAAACCAGGAGTGTTGAACAGCAAATGAATATCTAAGCAATCCCTCCCAAGTGCTGAGCTTGGAGCCAGAAATGCAGGCTGGGCAGGTGCTGGGGTGCTGTGTCCCTGTCCCTGTCCCACAGGGAGCTGCTGAGGGCTGCACACCTGGGCTGGTGTGCTCTGGCCCCCCAGCACTGCAGCTGCACACTCACATATGCAGTGACCCACATTTGCAATCACAGCCCATCAGAGCTAATTAAGGTAATGGAGCTCTCACAGAGGTAGAGGGTGTTTGATTGCAGAACAAACCAGAAATCATCTCAGGTTGCACCAACCACACCAGAAGTTCCCTACTGATCACAGGCCATTTCCCATGTTCAAACTCAACCTTCCCTAATGCTTTGCTGGACGTAAAGGTTAGGAGGAAACTCTGCTGAAAACTGTTCTAAGGACACAAAGACTACCTGGGAAATACCTGCCTTCTCAGCACACCTCCCCTCTAATCTGGCCTTACACACATTTCATTTCCTGGCTGCTGACATGGGGAACCCCACTGGTTTCACATCCTTCTATAATTAACCACCCCAATTTTCCACAAAGCTGTCAAAGGACCAACCTCCATTCAAACAACCATGAACTTTATTCCTGCTGATCTGAGAGTTTTCACGTACAAAAATTTTGTGTGAATTTATATCCCACCACCATCTTCAAACCTGCCCACCAAAAACACATGTTCTCATTTTTAGGACAGATTCAGGCCCAGGTTTGTGTGAGTGCAGTAAAATCAAACCTCTGGCCCTGCAGATCAGGTTTTAAGGTCAAGGATGGAGGTTGAATTTAAAAAAAAAAAAAGAAATTAAAAAAAGGGGATTAAAAAACCAAACCAAAAGAGCTCCAACCACTGGACACTATGAAAATTGGGCTTTTAGCACATTCCTGTTCCCAAGGCAGAAGGGGAAAAACTTGTTTTGAGACAAAGGCTGTTCTCTTCATCCACACAATGAAGACTCATTCTTTTCCTACTCCAGAAAAAAAAAAGCCAAATATTAAAGCCAATTCCTCATTCAAATAAAAAGGCCATTCATTTTTAAGAAGAAATGCAGAGATTATTCCAAGAACAAGCTCTTCTGGGCATCTCCTCTGGCAGACATGTGCTCCCTGAGACAGAATCACTGATGCCAGAGCCCAGACTCCAAAGCTGCCAAAAGCTGGGACAGCAGCCCTTGTCACAGCACTTCAGGGACACGTTTGCCAGGGCTTTCAGCCTCAGATTTTGGGGTGGTACAAGATTTTCTGCCAATCAGAATTAGTAAGGCCTTGTAATACCAAAAAAGTCCACTGAAATGCAAACTCCAGGCTGCCTTGTACACCCTTGAAAAAAAGACTTCTAATCTCCAGAACAATTAGTGTTTGGCCAATAGATTTACCTCCTTGTAAACACTTAAGATTTAGGGAAAACCTGAAGAGCCCCAAGAGAACTGTGGGAGCAGCTCTGCCTGCAGCCTCTAACCCCCCATCTGGGGCAGGGCAGTGCCCTGAGAATAAACCCCAAAATATCAGCAAATACTGATGTATGGCCCTGCTGCAGAGCCAGGCCTGTACAACTGCTCCCCCAGAGGGAGGGAAATCCAAGCCTGAATGAGCTGGAAAAGGGGAATATTCACTGCTAATTGCACAACATACACACCCGGAGTGCTAATGTTAATTAATAATAAAGCCAGTTGTTTTACTGCTGATTGGCATGTGGAAAGCAGGCACCACTCAGCAGCCTGCACAAACACTACAAGGTCACGTTTAGACTGTTTGTAATCAGCCCCAAAATTGTTAAAGATGGGTTAACCAACGGTTAAAAAGTCAGACACTACAATCTTCAGATGCCAATAAAAGCATCTTTCCTGTAGAGCCATGAAATGAAATATTCTTTAGAAGAGTAAAAATGTACTCGCCCAATTAAATTTCTGAAATCTCATTAAAAAATTTAACCCGACTAAGTCATTCACTTCTGACCTGAATTTTAATTATCTTTACGCTGGATATAAGGTTTTTCCTGATATTTGCAATGCATCATTAATTTTAAAGGAATGGCTTCCCTGCTTCCAAAGTGCATGCTTCATCTGAATGACATTTCCTGTAACTAATTTCACCTTTCCAAGACATCTGCAGCGGGGCTGGGGAGCTGCAGCCCCTCCAGGACAGCACACACAACACAAGCACTGATTTGCTCTCCACATCAGTGCTCCAAACCTTTGCAGGGTGGCCCAAATCAGCCACTGCCCCCATTCCATCCCGCCTACCTGCAAGGAACGGGGCATGCTTTGAGGCTGAAACTGCAGTGTGAATTTATGAGAACACATTAGAACAGATTGATTAAAGAAAGAACTTCTAAGCTCACAAGGGATGAGGAAACTTTTAAAATATGGATTATCCTTCAAACAGGTAGCCAAGTAATTATTGAAGAATACAGCAGGTTTTTCAATTTGAGCTTCAAAACTAGATGACACAGCCATCATGAAATCTCCTTCACCTCACCTGCTACCTGGAATTTAAAGTTTGTTGCAGAACTTGCTTTGAAATTCAAAGTTTTACCATCCCTACCAGCAGATATTTGTACATGACAAGGAAAGAGAGAAAAATAACAGAAATACTCTCTTAGCAGCTCTGCTAAGCTGTGAGTATATAAAAGGTTGTTTAAAAGTGAGTTATTGAGTGTATTTAGTGTGAAAACTAAGTGAAAAATTATAGCTCCGTATTTTTAGATCACTGATTTGCTCCTAAATAACTTTTACTGCTTACTGCTATAAACACTAAGTAATCTAGAGCCTTCTATAGCTGACACTGTCACTCTGGAACATTACTGGAAAAGGTTCCTCCTCTTGCTGACAAACCTCCTTGGGGTAACACTGGGCAGGTAAGGGTGGCAGAAGCCATTACACAGCATGTCTGCAATACTTGTATCTTCAGAACAAAGAAATTCTGTAACTTTGGATTCCTCCAGGTAAAAGGTACCAGAGATTTGAAAATTATATATAATCACATTCCTTAAAAAGGGAAAATCAGAAACACATGATCAGCAATCATATCAAGCCCCCAGTGTAAGGTAGCCTGCCCTTTAAATAGTATTATTTTTAATATACCTTTTTTCCAGTTCTCTGGTGGACTGTGTATTTCTGTTCTTCAGCTTTTTTCATGCTATTTTGACAGAAAGACCAAAGAAAGTCTTCCTGCAGTTCTAATTCCAAATTAGATCATTCTCAGAACACTTAACAGAGCCCTCCATTAACACAACTTGGGTATTACCAGAGTTGAGGGGAGGTTTCACTGAACAATGACCATACAGCAAAATGAGCCCACTCAGCATCAGCATCACAGCAGAACATAGATTATTAGCTACTAATTACACTTAACTATGTCATTACAAATTCTAACATGTGCTCCAAGATGCCATGAACATATCTGCTGCACAGGAACACTTCCTAATCTTGTTCATGAAATAATTACAGGGGCACTATCCTGCCAAATGAGGCAGTAATTAACCCTAATTGCTCAAAATGCAACTGGCTAATTCTAGGAGATTAATCAAGGGGATTCAATTATTATTAAATGACTTAATATGACAAATTGCTACATTAGGAGCGGGGGGCTTTGCTCCATGGCACAGCACTCTCCCAGCAGCACTGCCCAAGGTACACTCCCAGTTGTGCTCTGGGGGCAGCAGCTCCTGCCTGTGCAAAGCCCACCCTGGGCACTGCCAGAGCCCTCCCAGCCCCCATACCTTTCCAGGGGCCCAGATCAGCCCTGGAGTGCACCTTGGGAGTGACAAACCCACCCCCCCAGCCCCCTCTCACCACAGCTACAACACTCTTCCTTCTCACAGCTTTTCCAGGGTGCTTTTTGCTTGCTCCGTAAAATGACAAACAGGTAGAACTGAATTGCTCTGATAAACAGACAATCAGGCTGGAAAAGGCAAACAGCCACAATTCACAGAATCCAAGTTTCAGGATGACACAGAATGCAGATTGATCCTGGGTTTAGCCTCTTCTGCAGAGAGATGAGCTGCTACAGTGAACCCTTGTAATGGTACAAAGCACTCCGTGGGATGGATTGCAGACTCACAGAGAGCCCACAGTCCCACGTAGGATGAACTTTTTATTTAGTCATTCCCTCTTTGGCATTTATTACTAAACTAAAAAAGGAAATAAAATACATTTATTCACTTACACAGTCATCAGCTTTACTTTGGCCTTTTCTTCAAAGAATCAAAGACAAGAGAAAGCCAACACAGTATGTTTTCATAAAATGGTTTTAAAATACTTGCTCTAAGCAAAAATCAAACCATTTCCTTTTTCCCTTGCTGTCATCAAAAAACTGGGTTCAGGAAGCTCTGGCTGGCTGGCAGAATCCCAAAGTGGATATACCCTCAATCTGCCATAACTTTACTAGAAATAAAGGAGGGAAGGGGGAAAAAAAAAGGTTAAACGCTAAGAGATCTCTGGGCTTTTACAAGAGGGAGGGAAGGCAACAGAAGGAGAAGGGTTGTACACACACATACACACTTACCTGAGGATCATGCTGGAAGTCCTGCCCTGGCAGCTTGCACAGGGGGTTGTTCTGGTCCCCTAGATGGTGTGGGTGGTTGTGCTGCCCTTCCATGGTATCATACCAGGCTCTGCCTCACAGTTCTGCTGCAGGGAAAACACAGGGGAGAGAAGTCTCATCACTGCCCATCCGGGGCTGAAAGGGGAAGCTCTGCCCAGGAGGTGCCTACAGGTGGTTGTTGAAGGCAGCGAGAGCAGAGTGCTGCCCCTGCTCCTCTGCAGGACTCACACAGCTCTGACACACACCCGGGAGCCAGGCCAGTCCCTGCCAGAGCACAGCAGGGCAAAGCCACCTCCCCTCCAGGGATACCACACAAAAGGGCCACTGTCACAAGAGTTACTGGCATTGCCGCACAATAAGCAGAAAATGGGTTGATTCGGTCAGGGCTTTGTTATCTACTAAAGATGCTGCTCTTGGAACAGAGGTCACTGTCACTTCCCCAGGGCTACCAGGGCTCCACGGTCTCCGGTGGTGTCACATACCTGGGGAATGTCTCCAGAAAGGTCAGCACACCTCCATTTGTAAAACAGAAACAACAAAGTCCCACCAGACTGTTGCAGCTTCCTTGGGGCAAAGACAACCTAAAATTGTAGCTTTCCCCACAGTCTTTCTTCCTGTCCCCCCAAATTAGAAGTTTTCATGCAGGGTGGTAACAGAAAGCAGGAGCTAGAAACCATATTGGATTCCACAAGACCGAAGTATTGTCGTAGGGACAAACAGAGAAACATGGCAGGGAAAATTCCATGAATGGATTTGTTCCTGCAGTTCCAGGCCAGGCCAATGCAGCAACTGGAAATGTGGGTCTGCCCACGTTCCCAAGGAATACCAGGACAGGCAGGACTGTAAGAGCTGCCCACCAGGCAGCTGAGACAGCCCAGGGCTGGGCCAGCACTCGAGCCCACATTAACACACTGCCTGGCCCAGAGCTGTGCAGGGACTGCAGCACACAGGGGCAGTGTGGGCACTGGGCTGGACCCCTCCCACACAACCCCTGTTTGCAGGGGAGAAGGGACTGACATGGATTTTTAGCCCCATACCTAAACTATTTGTGTTGGAGCCTGACTCTGGGACAGATCCTGGCCGTGGTATCAGTTACTGAGGGCCTTGGAGTGGATCCCAGTGCTCCCTTCTCCACGTCAGTGCTGGGATCAGGCTCTGGCCAGTCCTCAAATCCACTCACAGCACTTCCAGGACACGCACAATAAATAACTGGCATCCCCTGCCCACAAAGGGCCACAGACAGGGGGCTGGGATTCTTTAGGAGTGTTCCTCAGAGCTGGTTTCCTGTCACCCACTCCCCTGGGGTGCTGTGTCATTCCCAGCCACGCTGTTCCTGCCCCCGGCAGTGACTGAAGCCTGATGGTGACAAGGGAAGATTTAGTGGCCAACACAAGCATTTGCAGAAACTTGTTTCAGGAGTTTTGGCAAGTATTCACTCAGCAAAGAACACAACCCGACCTCATTAGAGTATTAATAGTGCATGCCTGGCACTCAGGCAATGACTAACTCAATTTAAAATACAAAGGTATTTTAAATATTTGTGGGAGTGGGCAGAAAATACGAAGAATTTCTGTAGCAAGTACTGCTCAGTTCTTTTAACAGTTGTCAGTGAAATAAACCTTTAGCTCTGGCAGATCCTTCCCAACATCAGCTACTGGAACACAGGCACAGTGTGGGGGGAAAGCACAGAAAAGGCTCTTGTTTCTTCAGCAAATCACCTTTCACTCTCACAAATGCTCTTGCTGCACAGCAACAGGGGAACACATGGGTTGCACTCAATAAAACCAGTTTCTCAAAGTCAGTACCATGAAACTCCAGTGGGAGAAGGAGAATCACTGAGAGTGTGAAGAACTTGGATTTTAAGATTCCTTCAGTCTCTTCTAAAGCATCTGTAGGTTTTTTTGCAACCAGGTGGATACTTAAATAAAACTGTCTCTCAATATCAACACTGAAGTGTCCTATGAAATTCCTACCTTACGTTACATTGCTGGAACTATCTTAATTATTTTACTATTCAAGATTTGGAGAAAGGTTGTTTACTTGAAGGGATAATGTACCACATGTTCTCTTTCTCTCAGTCCACAGGCACAAACCATTGTGCAGAGGGAGGAGAACAGAAGAGCAGCTTTGAAAAGAGATGCAGCCCAGCTCACATGACAGGGCCCAAGCCTACTGTCCCCTTGGGATGGTGTGTCCTGCTCAGGGCTGTCAGCTCAGCTATCTGGGGCTGCTGGCACCCCAGAAGGGGAGAGGGACAGGGATCCTCAGCACGGGGCTCCTCAAACAGCACCACCCAGGCACTTCATTATGGCAAAAAAGCTACAAGGCACACTCCTAACACTGGCACATTTTTACTTCACACTGTCCCAGCTCTGCACTTTCCTTCTCAAGTGACAGGCTCCTTTATTCCTGCTTCTGAATTTCCCACGAAGCTTTGCAGTGTCAAACGTGTTCAGACTGCCTTGACCAAGACTGTAAATCGAAACACTTTTAAATTGCATGCAGCATCATATATCTTTCCAGACAGTGAATAGAAGAACAGGATCAGCATCATCCTGCGAGAGAGACCAAAGCCCATGTGGGATGAGCAGCTCCTTCTCTCAAACCACTGCCACCCCTCTGCTGGACAGCTATTACTGCTCTCAGTGGCAGCACTCCCAGGTAACCTGGAGTTCTTCCAAAGCCAGGGAAAACAAAATCCCTCCTGTGCAGCAGCTCCTCTGTCACATCCCAAGCTGCAATTCCTCTCTGGGTAACCAAGTGTCCTCACACTCCATCCTGTCCATCTGACGCCTCATCAGCAGAAAGCAAAACACAGACCCCCCCTGAACGCTGTGGTCCCTCGCAGGTACCTGACAGGTGGGATTCTCAGGGCAGAACAACCCAGGGCACTCAAGAGCAAAGGCCAGGATCATTAGTTACGAGACACTCATTAAGGAGCAGAACCTCATCAGCATCTTGGCATGCAGTGCCGCCCGCCCCGCTGCCCCCAGTGCAGCTCCTCGGTGGAACAGCTGTGCCCAGTCTGGCTGGGGATCACCATGTGTCTCAGGATGCCTCCAACTCCACTGCAGGCCAGATGATTCACTCCCAGATGTACAATCAACATGACAGGGCTGTGCACCTCTCAAGCAGGCGGCAAAGCAGCACTTTGTGCTCAGTGTTACAAGCATTTTCTGTACCAGCACTTTTCACCTCCTGCAAGACAGAGCAGGTGCTGTGTGTGCCCAGCCTTCAGCTCTGCTGCTGCCCACCACACACACACATTTGGATGTCTCTGCTTTCCCACTCACTATGGTAGCCTTCTCATAGCCTCTCTCCACATGGGTACTGAGAGGAGGAAGCAAGCAGCTTTGTTTGGGCACCCTGTGTAAAACAAAACAAAACAGCAAGTCTTAGGTAGTTCCAGAAATCCATGAGTTATTTAAACACAGCCAAGCACATTACTTAAACTACTGCATGAATTTCCATCTTTTCAGGCACACACAGAATCACCAGTGCCTGAAAGCACACCAAGGGCTCCCAGGCTGGCTCTTCTCTCCATCCAGAGGGATGTGCTTCCCCTCCCTCCCCTGCCAGAGCCATCAGGACACTGCTCACTGCAGGCTCCCCAAAGGCTGGAGAGAGCAAACTCTTCTACAGAATAAACACAGCCACACCAGGAGCACTTCCTTCCTCTTCCCTGCTCATAAAATAAATCTGCCAGGACACTCTAGGAGATTACCTATATATTTAAATGATGGTCTTGGCTCATGATTCCATCTCACTGTGGTTCAGGGCCTGTGCTGTGGGGAAAGCAGCCCAGTCCTAGGAGAGTATTATTTCCGAGTGACTTTTATTGTCCATTATCTTACACCGTTTCTGTCACAGCCATGATGTCTGGTAGGAATAGTTCACAACAGAAATATCTCTGTCGTTAGTATTCTCATTGCAATTTAGTCAGATCAACCTTTAAATCTCATCCATCACACTGAAGAGCTCTGGCAAAGCAAGCACAGTAATATATGCTTCCATGCAAAACCTAATTACAGGCTAGGTTAAAAAGCCTAGCCCGATCCTTCTGCAGTGCAAGGTGACAGGAAATCCTGAGCATCCCTTGCTTTCTCACTCTCCCTTTTTGCTGCTCAAGTGCATAACCCGTTCATTACAGCAGACTGATTCTGTCTGGCACATGACAAACTTACTTGAACCCAACAATTAAACTTCTGACAGCGTTTCCAAAAGCAGAGAGTATTTACTGTAAATGCCTGACAATTTTTTTCCTCTCTGCTCATCTCTCTCAACAGTCACCTTATGATGACTGGAAATTACCGTAAGCAAATAGCAGCCTAACATCCAAAAAACCCCTCATGTTAATGTGAAATACACACCTGCCAACACTGAAAGAATATGAATATGAATGTTAAAGGCAACAACAGGAGGAATGGCACTGAAATGCTTCAGGCAGGAGAGAATGCTGCAAGAGTACAAGAATTTTTATTTATATATATATGAAGATTTTAAATAAGGAGTTAAAGAATAAGAGTCAGTAAAAAATTGCTTAGCAGGTTCATTAACAGCACAAACTGTTAAACAGAGTGCAGATAAATCACCAGGAAACAGTTTCAGAATTTTAGGCTTAGAATCAAGATGAAAGTGTGTCTATACTCACACACACAAACATTACAGTGTGAGCTGCACCTGCAAAGCCTGGGAATGCATAAAATATATGGAAGTGTGAACAGACTACTAAAGCCAATATACAGGATCACCAGTTACAAAACTTGGTTAGACTTAGTAATGCCTTCCATGACCAATTTTGAGTTATCTAGTTACATTATTTTATATGATGTACTACATAGTTTATAATATCTATCATATTATATTCTCTAGTACAACTTGACTCAGGCTCACTGACAAACTCTAAAGGGCAAATGAACACTGGCAGAAATCAACTCCCCAACCTTTAGTACCAGGGAAGCTTTAAAAGGCAGGCCCTGGACTGAGTACTAAAGAGTAATAAAAGCAACAGCCACCAAACACACAGACAAGAGTTGTGTTTTAAAGTAAAATTGTCTTCATCAGCATTTTTAAGGACTAAGGATCCCAGCTGTGCTTTTTAACTCAACCTTCATTTCAATTTTATTTAACAGATGGATATTCCTAAAAATTTCAGAAGGATATCCTCCTCAGCCCCAAATAAGTCACATAATAGAATTTACAAATATTCAAACTGTGGAGTTGACTTCATTTATGCATTTAAATTGAAAACTTTACAAGTAGCTCCTGTCCACCCCAAGTGCAGGACCCAAGTCACAGCCCCCAGTGCACTGCACCTGCAATTCATAACCTGGAGAGCATGAGGGGGTTTGTACCAAACTGCCCACTGAAGAGCACAGCATTTCAGTCACCCCTCCTGTCCCAGGAGCAGGAATCACCCTGGGGGTGCTGCAGGTGGGCTCCTGTCTCAGCTCTCTGCAAACCAGCCTTTCAACAGGCATGAGGGATGGGCTTCTCCCAGACCCCAAAAGCACTCACTGAGCTCGCTGTGGTGAAATGGCTGAAAAGCCCTAGAGCTTTTTCATACCATGTCAACAACTGATATTCATTAAACAAATGCTGTGACAGACACTGTAATTCACTGTTCCATACCTAGAAGCAAAATGACATTAAGTCAACTATTTAAAGCCATTCAGAGCCATCTCACTGTGGATGTCAATAAAACAAATCCCTCCTGCCAATGATTAACTGGCTGTGTCAGACTTCCCACTGTTTCAAATCACTCCCTGCACCCAGCTCAGGTCCATATTCCCATTCTAAACAAGCAAGATTATAATTTCTAATACTCTGTCTTCTAGTTTGGGGAAAAGAATCCAGTAAAAGGGCCCGCAAATGGCAAGGTGAGGCTCCCTGTTCTCCCCTCCTCGACTGTACCACTCTGTCTGGAGATGCTACCTGAGTTTATGCAATACTTTTGAGAGAATGTTTCAAATGCTCATTTTTCACCACCCACCAGGAAGGCAGGTGATTAACTTTAAACCAAACAAACAAAAAAATGGGTTTAGAAGTTTTAATCTGAGTTAAGGGTTGGATTTTGTTTGGATGCTTTTTTTTGTTGTAGTATCAGCTCCTCACAACTTGCTCCTAAAGCAAGACAACTGTTTGTGTAAGTCCTCTGAACCCACTTCAGAATGAGCTCTGTAGCTCAATCCATCCTTTACAAGGGATGGTTCCAGAGGGCTCCTACCAAACAGTCCCAGGATCAGTGCCAAGACTACTTGGTGATTTACATTTATGACCAAATAATCAATGTGAGATAAGGTAAATGGTCCTTTTCACCAGCCTAATGGGACTCTTCCTACCTCTTATTTCACTGCACAGAATCTCCTAGTGCAACATCACAGATAAATATTGAGGTGTGATGTTTGTGTGAGAAATAAACATCCAATCCATATTCACATCCCAGTCGGAGGATGGGCAGCAGTCAGCAGCATTTAAAGTGCAAGCAGTTCCTCTGATGGGAGATAACACCCTGACCATGGCACAGCAACAGCAGGTTGCATTTTGCCCCAACTAGTTTTCAGTCGGAGGATGGGCAGCAGAAGAAGCAAACATACCTTAATTTATATTCTCCTAGTTGCAATTCTGAGTCCTCCAAAAGAGTCACTGTATTCATTTTTACAACCTTTGAACCATTGGACACAGACCTTTCAGGCCACCACTGCTGCTAACAAAACACATGTTAAAAATAAACACTTACTAAATCTACCTGGAATTTTACTGTATTGCTTACCAAGCATGCAGCAACATGCTCACCTTTTAATTTATAATGCAATAAAGCTTCCTAACATGAAGCCAAATTATTTAAGAACATTTTTGTTATCCTCGTTGGAATTCATGCATTTCTGATGAAGGAAAGATTAAATACAGCCACTAGGACAAAAGCAGAGGTAACATCCAGAAAAAATCAAATGTAAATAAGCTCTGCTGCTCCAGCCCCAAGCCCCAAATGTGGGCTCTGTTCAGCCCAGCCTGTTCTGGGAAAGTTTAACAAACACACGACCTTAAATCCTAACAAAGTTTTCTATAAATATTTATATACATATGTGATTGGAAACACCACCACTTAGCACTGACAAGCACCTCCTAATTAGCACACTTCCAAGCACTCCAGAAATATTAAGCAAACCTCACAAAGAGACTTCTGAAATATTGCTGTAACTTCTCAAACGTTTAAGGAAAGCTCAGGCAGATCAAAGGACAAGAGCAAGGCCGTGTCAGATCGGCTCAAAATCCCTGCAACCTGCTGGAACCGACTCTGCTCATGCAGCTTCTCTCTGCACCCGTTAATTTGGGTCTTTAATAGCCACCAGATCTGCCTCAAATCCAGGGAAAAGGAACAGAGCAAGACACAGATATATATCCATCCAACTTCAAAACAGCGGAACAACAGCTTGAAGTATTTACATTTCCCATAATCAGAAGGAAAAGGAAATGATGCTGAGGTTTGTGCAGCCCAGCCAATCCCAGATCCATGTGATTGAAATCCAAAGGCAACTTCAAAGCAGGCTCATAAACCCTGCCCAAACGGTGCAGGCACCAGATGCTGGCACTGCAGGAAGGGCTTGCACAGCATCTGGATCCTGCCAGAACAGCCAAACGGAAGCAGAAACTCTTCCCCACGGAAAAGGATTGCACAGTTTTCTCCTTACAAAAATAGCTACATTAGAAATCTGTTTGTATTTTTCCACCCCAAAATATGCTAAATAAGACTATTATCAATATTGCTTCTAAACACAGGTCAGCTTCCCTGCACATTCCTGAGTGTCCAGAACTAACAGCACCAGTTTCCATTACAAATGCAGCTCTTTAGTTCACACCCCCACCTCGGTACCCCTGGATGTACCAGCTCCATCTCCCTCCCCACACGGGCACAAATGCCCTTAAAGCAGAAGAATGATTCACTAGTACCTTGCAGATCTAGGCCATAGGGTAAAACAAAGGGGATCTGTTCTTTATAATGTCTGCAGAGCTACTTTTATTACTTATTTTGATGACAGACAGGGTTAATGAAGTTCTTGCAGAGAACTCTCCCTTTCCTGGGCTAAATGCCCAAATTCTTTCAGGATTCACAAGACTTGTCTATTTAAATTGGGCCCGATTTTTTTTCCCCTACAGAAAGGCCTGCACAGAATGTTCTGAAGAGAAGCTGGGAATTAACCTTTCAAGAAAATTATACAGAGCTTGCACATTTAGTTATAAGAGACAAATCACATTTCACACCGTATTCTGCCCTCTCTAACAATCTTCTATTACTCTAATAAGCTTCAGTGCTGAAGCACAAAGTCAGTAGTATCAGATTATTAAAAACCAAGAGCTTACTCATGGAAACAAAAGGCTTCTATGCTGCCCACCCTGCATTCTCTCCCAGCCCCCTAGACTGCTCTCACATTAATGCTGTGCTGTCAGAGCAGGAATTCACCTGTTTGAGGGAGCTGGAAAAGCCCCCTCTGCTCAGCAGGACAGCCCTGCCCTCCCCCCAGGAGCACACAGAGGCACAGGTGAGGTGGAGCAGTTTCCCCACTCAGGTAGGGGACACTCGGGGTGGGGGGAGCCCTGCCCTGCCCTGCTCTTCCCTCCCCCTAAAGCCAAGGTCCATCTCACAGGTGTTTTACAGCTCCTGCACACTGCTCTGGACAGCAACAAAACAAGCATTTGTGCTGCAGAGCACGAAACCAAACAAGTGACAGATGTTTTGCAAAGGCCTTTCCCGTGTTTCCAAAATGCAGCATCTCTTGTATCTACAATATGGTTTAACAATATCAATGCAAATTACATTGACACCTTATTAATACCTGTGAATATCATACTGCTACTCAGGAGATATTTTCAAGTCCAGCAATATCCAGGTGCAGCTATCCCTGGCCTGGGAAGTTGGAAGCAACATGGAAAAACAAGTGCAGAAGCAGAACTGTCCCTCTCCCTGCATTAGTGGCTAAAATAAGTAAACACAGTCACTTTAAACTACAAATCAGGGGAACTAGAAGAAATCCCAGTAAGTCAGTCACACAGTAAGTTATTGCATACCTTAATATACAAAGAACTAAGAGCAAACACAGGTAGAGAACCATCCCAGCACTGTTTACCCTTGGATGGTAAAGTTCTTACATCTGACAGAATGTTATAAATTGAGTAATTGACCCACAAGGAAGTAAAGAGCTCAAGAGAGTTAAAAATTACCCTATAAATACCATAAAGATTAACAGATTTGTAATACCCACCCAAGAAGCGCTTACTCTAAGTAGAATGATTATGAAAACACAGCAAGAATATTTACTCCCTGGCCCTGAGCTCAGTATACACAGACTCCACAAAAGGCAGTGCTGGTTCTTAATACACTGACAGCTGAGTCTCACCACTTAGGGTTCCCAGCTGATTAAAGGGTAACACAGTCACACAGCTGTGACTTATTGCCTTCCTTGGAATACATTCATATATCCTTAAAGCCTTTTGAAGGTTGCTGGGGGTTTTTTGTTCCAGTTTTACACTTTTGAGACTCTTTTTTACAACACTGACAGAAGAGCTGATGAAACACCAACAGAACAAAGAATGAAGTGGAACCTCCACGAATGAAAGAGGAAGGGATTTTTGTGTTCATGTTTGATATCTATTCTACCCTGAGTCCCTACTCTTGTCACTGTAATGACACACACATGCCCCAAGAACCAGAGCCACCACAAACCTGCCAAGACAGGTTTGACATTCACAGCGTTCCTATGCAGGAAACAAAATGTTCCAACAAGGAGAAAACCCACACCTTCCCAGGATGGCAATAACAAGTGCCCATGAGGTTAAGAACAAGACAAGACACTTGAACTGAAATTCCTGAAAGGATCATATTGAATGTGCTGTGAAGCTGCAATCCATGGTGCAGGTCAACACTCCCCAACTATTGCACCACCAGCGGCAACTTTCATCTCCAATTCCACAGTTTAAAGCATCCCTAAGTTAAGATAAAAATTACTCTCCCAAGTCAAAGAGGACAGCTGGCTCTAAGGAAAGGAGAGAACTGGAACTCTCCTTCTCCTGCCCCACTCGAGGCAGGAGACAGAGCTGTGTGGGAGGGGAGCACGGCAGAGCACGGTGACACGGCTGGGGCTGGGGTTGGGGCTGGGCCACCCCCTGGCACACGGGCCCTGGGAGGGGGCAATCCCAGCCCTCCAGCACCCTTTGTCCTGTCAGCAGGGACTCAGAGCTCCACTTCAGGCACACCAGGAGCTTCCAACAGCCTGAGGACACTTCTCACCCTGCAGCCAGTGGGGCTCCCAAAGCCCGGATGACAAAAGTAACCGGAGAACAGGATCTGTCACCGAGCTCTGCAAAACGAAAGCCTTGCAAATCCTCGCTGGGGTGTGGAGCAACACCTGCTCTGTCAGCAGGCTGGGCTGGGACAGGGTCACAGCCCTCCCCAGTGCCAGGCCTGCCCCCTGCAATACCCCACAGGAGGGGAGGAGACCCTGATTCCCTTGGACACAGCACCGTGACAGTGTCCCCTGAAGGGACAGCACAGCCCATCCTGGGCAGTCCCACCACATCAATACCCAAGGGTTTTTGGGCTGGAAAGGTGGGATGATGCACTGAAATGGGACCCTGAGCCCTCCTGGGGAAGGCCCCTCTGCTGTGCTGGCTGTGTGGGGATGCTGCTGACAGCACTTCCCTGTGCTCAGAGCTTATCACCTGCTGCTCAGAGAGGAATCTCTGCCCTGGCCTCTGCCAGTGCCACACTCAGATTTATTGCCCCTGGTTCCCTCAGTTCAGCAGGTTTGGGAGAGGTTTGAGCTCACACACTCACACTGTCCTGCCACTGCCAACACAGCACTGGGAACTGTCCCTTCCCTCTCACCAGCAGGCTCATTTCCTAGAGGGCTTTCTGGAACAGCATCAGCAGCATCTCCACACTTGGAAACAGCATTTCAACAAAGTTTCCAACGAATGGGTTACATAAACAACTCCTCCATCTGCTGAATTAATAAAAAAGCCTAATACACCTTATATTGAGACAAACCCATCCAGGGGTGCAGCCACACAAAGCCACGGTGAACTGAGCACAGAGCACTGCACCTGCCAGCTCCCGACAGAGAGAGCACAGCAGCCTCCCCCTGCCTCCCAAACCAGTCAATACCTGCATAAAATGAGAAAATAAATTGCCTTCCTAAAAAGCAAACACATTGATCTGTCTGTGTGGGAGCCCGAGGTCTGTCCAAGGGCAGGGGATGGGCTGACACCTCCTTTGAGTCATCATGCGAAGCACAAGACAAAGGTTGGAGTCCAGAACTGGAGAACAAAGTTACCAAAGCAAATAAGCACAAAAACTTTAAGAAGTGCCTGGGGATTGTAAAATGTCTGTTAATAGTCCAGAGGGGTTACAATAAAAGAAAGAAAGGAAGCCACCATAAGCAGAAAAGCTGGATGCCAGCAGCAGCAACAACTTTTGCATTTAAAAAGAACGATCTTCCCACCTCCTACACTTTGTGATCAGACATGTCACAACTATTTTAATAAGTTTTATAATTGCCATGGTGAATTAGATCATAGAGCAATAAAACAGCACATCTAATTCCCAATCTCAGACTTAACTTCATCCAGTTCTATGCACAAGCTCCATTCCTGCCATACTGAGATCTCAGCAGAAAACACTCAGCTCCAAACCTGCTCTTTTTCAGACTTCACTGCATCTGGACTCTTGAAAATGTGGATTTGCTGCTTGTTTCCCTGACAGTTTCTAAAATACCTGATTTCTTTGGGTACAACATAGTACAAGCACAGGACAGACAATGCCCCCTGCTCTCCCCAAGAGACAGCAGACACAACACAAGTCATGAACTACCTGCAAGGCTGCTTTTTTTTTTTGAGATGCAATAAATACTGCATTCTGACTGCTCAACAAGCATCTGTGAGGTTTCAAGAATGCTTTGGAGTCCGAGATTCCTCGAGTCGCTTCACTTACACCACTTGGTTTCAAATAGATATGACTCTGCTGTCGCTTCTCTTAAATGTGTAACAGGAAACTCAAATTTGCCTAAAAGGTTGGATTACATTACTCCTGGGTTTATATGGAAACCTTCTTGGGAGTAAGAAGCTAAGGGGAAGGTTTTTTTCCTCTCCCATCTGCAACAGACAGCTGTTCATTGCCTGGAATCTCTGAGAGCAGACACTTAAAGTAGCACCAAGCTGAAGTAAACAATTTAGAAATTTAATTTCTTTAATTGTACTGACACCATGCAACTATTTGCAATTTATTGCATCATGCCACGTGACAAGCCATGTCACAAGACTAAACACTGTAAACCACATAGACTGTTTTAACTTAATAATAAACACAACTTCTTTCTAAAATATTTTAAAATCTTAAAAAGCAATTCAAGAGACTTCTCATGTCTGGACAGCAACAGTTCTTCCAGTGAGTCCAGATGTTGAAATACTTAGCACAGGTTAGAACTTGAAGTAAGCTCGATCCAGTCCAATATACATATAAAACATAAGCCAAGACAGAAAAAGACCTGTCTACCCATGAAAAGATCTGACAGTGTTACAGACTTCTGCCTTCGATCCACTATTAAAAATAACGCCTTGTGCTTTTCTGTTTTTAAACAAATTTCACTCACTCACAAGCTCTGGAACGGCCACTTGGTCACACACTCACAGAGCCCCTCCTTGTCCTGCATTTCTGCCAGCCAAAGACAGCAGTTCCCAACCTGGCTGTAGGAACACACACCCCTCCACATGTCCCCCAAACCTGCAAGGAAACTTCTTAAAAATGTTCCATGTGATTTAGACACACTGCAGCAATTCCAATCTGCTCAAAAAAACCACTGTGACTTTAAAGTCAGACCTAAATCTGGATTCTGCACGCAAATATTTTGGCTTCTGGGTTTTTTCTTCAAAAAGAAAAACACCAACATCACCTCTCAATTGGAACACTCCTCTTCTACCTCCTAGAGAGCACTTTTTCCTGCATTTAACTTGAGACACAGTCCCACAGTGAAATACAGAATTCACAAGTGGAAGAGACCCATTCCATCCCACCACATCCAACGTGCTGTGCAGCCAACAGATTCCCCCTCCCTGGAAAGCACCTGGGCAAGGTCCAGCCTGTTCCCCTGCACACATCCCATCCCTGCCCTGCAGCAGCCTCTGATCCCTCCTCTGCCAGTCCCCTCTGGGAAACACAAGAACACACAAAGTGCTCTTCCAGCAGCCAGGAGGAGTGGAGTGGTTCGACTCTTATTTAATAAAACTTTGCTTGGCTCCTTTGTTTTACACCAACCCGCAGGCTGTGGAATGCTCAGGGAGCACAAGGGAAACCTTCCATCATGAGAGCCCCAGGTGTGTGAGGTGAGGAGAGCTCAGCCACCCTGGCACTGCCCGAGGCTGGCACACCAGACCCTCCCCTCTGTGCTGTCCTCAGTCCCACACGTATCTCCTGGAGCACTCCCACATCCACCAGTGAACCCCCCAACTTGCTGAGCTCTGCCCTGTGCTGCTGCTACCAAAAGCTTTGCAAAGGAAGGGCGAGTACAATGAACACAGCATTGACTGACTGAAAGAACTATTCTCAAGGCCTCTGCCTTCACCAGGACAAAGTGTTCATTCTGCCCATTTCAGACAGCCTTTAACTCCCACATGGGTTTGTGCTGGGAAAGGCTGTCCTGCCCAGTCCAGGAGCACGGACACATGTGAGTCTGCCTGTCCTGGAACCCAGCACACAGTGGGTCACCCTCTGCTTGCCAAATGCCACATTTTCAGGGCCTCAGTGACGAGCAGTATCAAGGTCATTGTGAACTCTATTTCAGCTCCATGAACATCTAGTTTGTGCTTTCAATATGACAAATTATTTTCTTGCATTTACACTGGATATGAGAACCTATATCACATAATTTCCTACAAACAACCCAGTGAAGCACCTGGAGGGGTGTACAGGGAGTTAGTCACCATGCTCCCATAAAAGCTAAAACAGACTGGTTAAGTGAGTTTACAACACAAGTGCAGAGTGTGTGTCACGGGCAGAGTGGCCATTCTTGACTTCCTTAATCACAGCTCTGTGCTCAAACCCGACAGAGCATCAAGAGCACTGCCTGTCTATACAAGTGCTGAGCTGCAGGGAAACTCTGCAAGTTGCAATTAGAAACATTCACTCCATGGTGAACATGAGCACAACTTCTAAAGTGAAGCTTCATACTGTTCTCATTTACTGGAGATCACCATGAACAACCTTTTCTGTAACAAGAAAATCTAAGAAAAGCAAATTAGAATGACAAAACCTGAAGCACAAGTTGGGCTCTTAAATTCATTTTCTGTAAGGACTGGATCCCAAGCAGGCTTTCATTTAGGATACACCAAAAGCCCTACAAGCCTCAGAGATCTCACCAATTCACACTTCTGTCATCTCATTTTTAAGATCTTCCTCCAACTACTTCCTCTGCTCCTTCAGCCACAGTCCATTTTCTTGCTTTAAATTCAGACTGAACACATCTGATTTCTCCTGCCTGCCCCAACTGTTGGCTGCTGCAGTCACAGGGGCTGGTCTGTACTGCCAGCTTGGTTGTTGTTATATATTTGTCATAGCCTTGAGGTTAAATATATTTGGCACCATGTAAAAGAGGAAAAGATGTTAAAATATGTCCACTAATTAGTCTCACACATCTAGAAAACTGCAGGTGCACAGGAGGGGGACTTGTTGGTAACCACCCCATTTTACACCCAAGAGGGCAGAGCAGGAGAAAAACCCACGCTGGTATTTCTGGCTCCTATCCCTATACAAACAAATATATGGGGAGTATTTTTTACTATGAGTAAACAGCAGCTCGTTCAGTGTGCAAAAAGCTCTGCCAAGGCATTGCAAGAGGCCTTCAGACCAAGAGGCAGGACTGAATAAGGCCCAAAAGCACAGGGCAGGAGACATCCCCCAGTCTCACACTGTTTTCTCCAGTGCAGCCTCCATTACTGCAGGAACTGAGAAAGCCAGTGCAGGCTCAATATTTCCAATGTACATTTCAGTGCCATAAACTGATATAAAACTTTTCAGGTGGGAATCACAGAAAGCAAGTACAACCAAAAAACCTGATTCCCAGTATGGGTGTGGAGTCCAAGTTATTCACCTTCACCTGCTTTTCTCCCAACAAAATGAACAGTGAAGAACTTGAAAAGTTATACTAAAACTCGCATTCCAATTATGTCTGTTCTCTCTCATAAAACACCTATTTGTCAAGAAACAGAATTCCAGAGGAAGGAGGGGAAAACGGAATAAGCAGAAGCATCTGATACATCACAGGTGTTAAGAAAGCAAAAGGCTGGTTCTGCTCTGACAATTCCTTTGGGGTGACAGCAGTCACTCACACTCCAGCTAGAAATCTCACTACCCACAAAAGCTGTGCTTTTTCCATCATAACAGAAGTTCCTCACAGCCCCATTTTCTTAGGTCTCCAAGGCTCAGAGCCAGAGGAAACAGGGGCAGCAACACCCTTATCTATAAGGAGTTCCTCCTTTTTTTCTCGTTGCTTAACAGAATATGATTGTCACAAAAAACGTCGACAGGAAAAAAATAACAGTGGAAAGAGTTTGACGCAATGTCAAGAGATGTCTCAAATGCAAAAGCTGTAGAAATGCTGCAAAGTTAAACGGTTACTTACAGTGATTCACAGAAATGAACTTTAAAAGGAGACGCAGAACTGACAGCAAGACAGTCACAATGTGTCAGGAACTTGCATCACTGGACTTCTAATTGCTCCAATATTTCCTATCAAACTCCTTATCCTGCAATAACGCCATCGGCAATCACCATGGGCGGAGAGATCCCATGTGCGCGAACAGGCAGACAAACAGATGGGCTCGGCGATCCACCGTTATTCTAAACAAGCATAAATCACACTTTGGAGGGAGGAACGGGCTGGGGGGAGGAAAAGATGGTATTTCATAGTTCAGCTCCAGCATGTGCTCCCTGAAGAGCCGCGGGGCAGGGCCATCCCGGGCCGGGCGGGGGTCCCTGTGCGGGGCCGGGCTGGCCGGGGGTCCCTGTGCGGGGCCGGGCCGGGCGGGGGTCCCTGTGCGGGGCCGGGC
>WBMV01009402.1:1292739-1363559 GCA_013396655.1 Campylorhamphus procurvoides | reverse complement strand
CTGCAGCAGGCTGAGCTGCACACAGAGCCCCCCACACCATCCTGCAGCAGGCTGAGCTGCACACAGAGCCCCCCACACCACTCTGCAGCAGGCTGAGCTCCACAGAGCAGCCACAGCCCGCGCCTCCCATTTCCTCAAGGTTGGGGTCCCGCAGGAGGCATTAATGCTGCAGGAATGCATTCCAGCATGGAACGAGGGAAAAGGCAGCGCAGAATCTCTCCAACAGATTGCTCACAGAAACACCTCTTCTTTACCAGAGTTAAGATCTGTAGATTGATCTCATGAGCATTTGTGCAGCAGTTTAGTCTCTAACTGATAAGCGTGCTGAGAAGGGAGAGAAACACAATCAAGGGAGATTAAAAAGCGCTGGTCTTGGGGAAGATAAGGCAACCAAGAGCTGCCACGTGACCCACGCAACGCTCCAGCCCGGCCGCCTGTGGATCTCATCAGGGAACCAGATGTGACCAGTGGCAGAATATCCCTCTCAGCGTGAGATCTGGAGTATGTGATTGCCATCCAGGAAAGGGGAGATGGGAAAGTATGATGGGGAAAATGGCCTTTTTTATAGAGTTTAATTGCTTAGAAGGAAGACACGTTTTCTTCTAAAGAAGAAGGGATGTTCAAAAACAGACTTAGGAAGGTGTCTGGAGGAAGGAGCTGAAGGATTTTTCACACAGACAGAAAACTGAACATTGCTTCCTCTTTTCTGGTGGTTGTGTGTCTGAAATGATGAAGTGGCAGCAGACAGTTCTCATTCATTTCTTTGGTCAGTTGAAACCAGGGTGGGGCGGTACAGAAAAAGTGGAAGAGGCCTGTTGTCCCCTTCTCACAGAGCAGGAAATTGTGAGTTTTCATTCATGAACTTGCTTATTCTCCTGTATGGAGAGGACAACTGGGAGAGGTGTTTCACCCCAGGGAAGGGAACACCTCGGCATCAGCCCTAGCACACTGTCCTCATTACATCCAGGCTGTCCTGTCGAGCTGTTGGGTGGTACCTGCCTCCAGCCCAACTGGAGAGAGCTCAGGGCAGGAGCTCTGTGGAGGGGCAAGTGGAAGATGGAGTCTTTCAGGCATCCCAGCTTCTGGTTGCTGCTTATTTTGGGTTGAGAGGGAGGAGAAGGAAGTTTTCTGTAGAGAGCTGGAGCTGGGATATGCAGTAAGCTCTGTGTCCTGCACACACAGATATCACTCCCTGTGCTCCTGAGAGAGGAGGGGTGGTGAATGCCTTGCCCCAGCCCCAGTGAAGGGCCTGGAGATGAAGCCTGTGCCCTTGGATGTGTGTTCAAACAAAGGGCAGAGCAGCAGAGCAGGGAGCAGGGCTGGGGCGAGGCCCCCAGCAGCCCGTGTTGCCAAGCAGATGGGCTGCCGTGTTCTCAATCAACTGCAGTTTTTAAGGTCATGCCTAGATAATGAGCATCACAGCACTCGAGCCTACAGATCATGAATATATGGATGAATATTGACTCCTGCATTTCCCTTCCTGCAGCTCCATTCCTGTAACTGCCCCTCTGCCCCAGCGGTGCGAGCTCGGAGCTGCCACAGCACTGGGATTCTGGCTCACCCTGCCCTTGTGAAGGTGCTGGGCTGTGAAGCACCTTCCTCCAACCTCACTGCCTTCCTCTCCTGCTCTGGGCAGGGTGTGGATGTGGCTCCCTGGGCTGGAGCTGTGGAGCAGCAGGATAACTGCAGGGCCTGGGCTCAGGTGTGAACTCAAACCATATATTACACTGTGAGTAAAGATAAACTGTTCTAACTACTTCATTGTTGTCTTAGTGAGGCACGAGCTTTACTGCTCTGTCTCCCCTGTTTTCTTAAGGAACTGCCTCAGGTTGGCCCCTATTTACACGGTGTCTGGCCATTAGTGAGGCTCAAATGCCTTCCCTTGCACAGGCAGAAAAGAGCAGAAGGAAATACAGAAAAGAGTAGAAAAGGAGAAGAGCAATTGAAGGCAGACTGAGCAGCTCTGGCTTTAACAGTCCCAGGCCCTTCCCCTCCTCTCCCTGCCATTCCTCCTGGTGACCCTTCCAAGTGTTCTGGGTGAGTTTCTCAGGAATGCACAGCTCTGCTCCGTGAGCTCGGGCTGTTATTGCAGAGGAGCTGGCAGAGCTGTGCAGCTTTCACAGCCAGATGTTACGAGTGTGACCCTGCCAGACGCTGCAGGCATGCACCTTCCCACTCCCAGCCCTTGCATGGGGAATCGTTTCTCAGGAATCTGTTCTGGGGAATACTTTGCTCTCCTGATTTCTTCCCTGGCTTCTCTCCGAAGATCAGTTCAAGGCACCAATGTTATATCATTTCACAGCTAAAGAAGCTGGGATGAATTTTGCATAGATTTCAGTGGGAGCAGGATAGGTTGGTAACAATGAAGGGGTTTTGGGTCCTACTCATGAGTCAGGCCCCAAACTCTGCTCGGTGTTGTACAAAAGCTGCAGGACAAAAGGAGACTCCTGCCCAGAGAAAGCTGCAGTAGTTTTACATTTCAGACTAATCATATGGATCCACAGAGACAAAAGAATGCAAATGAAAACTGCAGCACTATTGGTGGCACAACACACAGGCATCATACACCGTCAGCAGCTCTCCTTCCAGCCTTTCTTTGCTCCCCTGGCTCACTGACAGCTGTGGTGGGGCACACACCGAGGGGCACAGCCAGGGTCTGTCCTTCCCAGGAGCAACAACACGTCACTGCACCCCCAATCACACCACGGCAATTTCACCAGCACAGCCCCATGTCCCACAGGGTATGGGATGTCCCACACTTACAGGAGGTTGAAACAGTCTCATCCAACCTCTTCCTTTCTCTCCTACTTTTCTCTTCTACTACTCTTTGAACAAAACTATGAATTCTGTGGGGCAAAAACTTCGTCCATTATAGGAGCACCTGGGATCCCCAACCACTATTACACCCTCCAAGAGCCACTGCACTGCAAACACATAATGTATGTCTCTGAACTAATGACTTGTCACTTCACTTAATTCATCAAGATGTCAAATGGAGATTGTACTTTACCTCAAAATGAGCTGAGGTGGAAATCATGTCATTTAAATTTAATACCATTTTGTGATGGTGACACTCACACATTCAAACAAATTACAAATTTAACCTTTAAAATAATATTTTGAAAGGAAGTTGAAATAACTGCAGAGCATAGTTCTTAATGTTGAAGTGCTTTCTGGCCCTGCACTGAACGGTGCTGCAGAAATGCAGAGCATTATGTTTATTTATTAATAATCTCACAAAGAAATTTTCATGATCGCCACTGGGGACTGTCTGACAGGTGACACAGGCGACCTCCTGCCAGGAGTGACATCTCTCCCCTACAATTTACATTCTCTAAATGATTTGCGATCAAATTACTTACAGCACAAATTAGCTTCTCCCCCCACTACTCACTCTCAGAGCACCATATTCAACTGTTTGTTCCATAGGGCCATAAAAATAATAATATGGAAAGTCAGTGCCTCTGCTGCCAACATGGAAACAGTACATTGGCCAGGAGATCGATTCCTGCACTCATTTTCTCAGGCACTGGGATTTGCATCTCGGGGAGATGCAGGTCATTGGCTGGAAAGGAGCATCCTGGGTTCACATTTTGATTGCACAACCAGAGAAACAAATGAAGCGCCCCAATTAGAGGGAAGAAAATAATCAGCATTCGGTGGTACAGGAACCGAGCAGACTAAGGAACAGATTTGGATCAGCCAAAGAACAAATCCCAGACACTTCCTGGGTGTCAGGGAAACTGTACCAATCAGTGGCAGGGAAATGGTTAAGAGAATATATTAAAGGAGCAAAGGGTCTCCCGACCTCTGGCACTGTCAGTTCTGTCAATGGGCCAAGAGACGCCAGCGGAATAATTATGGCCTATATTTAGATTATGGATGCATTGGACAGGGTGAAGGTTGAACATGGGGAACATGGTTGTTTGCAGTTCATTAGTGATAGGAGCAGCCGAGGGTGGGAGGAGGGCACTGAACTGGATTCATCCCACCTGGAGTGCTTGTGCTGAGCTGCATAATGTCAGGAAAGGGATCTGATTAGATGGGGAAACAAAGGCAATAAACAACAGGGCTCAAACTGTCACAGCCAGCGGGCGGAAGGAAGGGAGGAAGGAAGGAAGGAAAGAAGGAAGGGAGGAAGGGCAGGCTCTGGCTCTCAGCCAGCTGTTCCTGCAGCAGGGAATGCAATGGCCACTGAAACATGGGATGGGAATACAGAAGGGCTGACAGAGCTCTGAGCATGTGATTTTGGTGTTTGCACACATGTGGGTTCAACAGGAGGATCAGGTGGTACAGAGAAGCTCTCTCTGGCTGTAGCCTGTGCCTATGCTCTGTACCCACAGCCTGTGTCCCTGGGAGTGCTGGAGAGCCGAGGGGAGGGTGCTGGGGCTGAGGGGTGCTGTGCTCTGGGGTGGGAGCTGGATGCACAGCAGGACCATGTGAAAGGGCTGTGTATGACCCTGCCAGAGCTGGAAGGCCTTGAGGGTGCTGCTCCATAGGCCTGCAGTACTGAGCAGTCAACACAATTACCAGTAAATGGCAAGTCAGGTAAAGAAGAGGTCGTAGGGAAGGTAAAATGGGAACCAGATGCCACAACATCACGTCGTTTCTTCGATGCAGACTGCAGTGACTGACAGTTTCCCATCTGACTACACAGGGCCCCAGTCAAATGGCTGGCAAAGTTTCTTTACTCCGAGACACTGGGGATAATGAATTCAGAAGGTTCTGAACAGCTGCTTTCCATGGATCATTTAGAATTTGTGATGCAAATATGAAAAATCCATGTTAAATGCCCTCAACTAATTGAGTGGAGAACAGTGAATACAAAAGAATAGATCGCTGACCTTGGTAAAAACAACACAAAAGCCTTAATCTGCCCAGAGAGACCAAGAAGGGAACTGGGGAGTAGGAGAGAGCAGATATATACTCTCACTCAAGTTCCTAATTCTGCTTGCCAGGAGATAAATGCAGACTTTCCTTTTGGGACTACACAACAGCACCTTCCTCCCTTCCTCACAACCCACGGCGGTGGAGAAGCAGTGGGTGGGAACTGGGGTTCTCACAAACTGCCAGTGTCAAACTTGACAATTCAAGGCAGAATCTGACTCTGGGGAGAAGACAGAACAGTTAAGGGTAGCTGTTAGGAAAGGCTGGGAGGTGATTTTTAACAGTTTAGCAGGCAGAGGATGAAAGGAGAAGAAAGGCAGTGGGGAGGGTGACTGCTTGGGCCACTGGGGTTACAACACATGCACAGGAGAGGTGGGAAATGCAGCACTGGCAAAACTGAAAACAAAGAACAACTGTGGCTTTGCAGGACAACGTGGCAGAGCTGTTCACCTTGGAAATACGAGGAGTTCATGTTGCTTGTATTGCAAAGCTCTAACATTTTTCCCTAGCCAGGTGTATGCTCCAAAGGTATCGACAGTTAATCACCAGCTGCCTGGATGAGGGGCTGGTACTGCTGAGGAGGCTGCACAGATAAGACATTGCTCTCCCAAGGCTCCCTGTATGGAAAGCAGCAGCAAGGTCCAGCAAGAGAGCAAGTCTCCCCAGCTGTAGTTTTCTAAAATTGGAACGTCACGTCCGCTGGGCTGCACATACCAGCCCTGGCCCTGTCAGCTGTTCCTCACTTTATCATCGTGCTCCTTCGAGGCAGAGCAGAGAGCTGCTCTCTTGTTGCTGCAGGCACCACCACACCTTTCCCAGGTTGTGTCTGTGAGGAGCAGCAGAACAGAAACGCTGGAGACAGAAGAGGCAGATCTATTATTTATACCCAGCTACTCCCCTTGGGCCTGAACAAGCAAAAAGCTCTCTTTAAAGGCTTATAGTTCTTGGTCGGGTTCCAAGAGAGACAAAGGGATGTTGTAAAAAGAGTTTCATATGAGCTTGGTAAAACACTCTCTTAGGGAAGAGGCAGCAGGTTTCCTTTGTGTGGGAAGGCAGGAGATAGACGATTTTGTTTAAATTTACATTCACAATGAAGGATTTTCCTGTGTGTTTCAATGGCACTCATTCAAATTTACATTTCTTTGAGCAGTTTTCTGCATTTGTAGGGTTTCTGTGCCATTTCTAAAGCAGCAGCCCTGTTTCATGCCCTCTTAAGTCTGTGCCACTCAGGAAGTTGAAAGTGCTGACTCAGCTCTCTGGAGAGCCCGTGCAGCATCGCTGTCCTCGCTGTTTGCAGTTCTCAGATGTGAATAACCACAGAACAAAGGTGGTTTGGTGCCCCTGGTTCAAATGCTGGGCCTTCTTTTAAACAGGAAGGAAACCCAGCAGTACCACAGGGGTGCCAGTGCTGCTGAAAGGAGGGCAAAGACAGCTGAAGCCACTGAGTGTCGGGCAGAAAGGGGTGTCGCAGTCAGGTGTGGTGCCAGAGGCCTGGGAAAACACTTGGAACGTGCTTTGGCTCCACTGGTTTCAGCCAAGTTTTAAATGCCCAGAAAGGATCTGGATGGTTGCCAAGACAACAGTGTTTTTGGAAACCGCAATGTTCAGGTTTGGGTGGGGATGAGGAACGTGTTCAAGTTATTCTGCAGTATCTGGAGGCACAAGCCAGCAAGAGAGCACAGGCAGTCAGTAATGCCCAGCAGGAACTGACACAGCCGCCACAAAGTCCTATTATTCCTTTTGCTCAGCACAAACCACATGTTTTCCATTAGGTCCAAATTGTAAAAGAAAATATATCCATATTAAACCCAAATAGCAGAGCAGTGTGAACGTGTGTTTGGCAGTTTGTGTCCAGGTTACAAATGCTGGGAGTGTGTGCTTTGCACAGCGCTGCTTTACAAGGCTGCGATGGGCAGGCAATAATGTGAGATGTGCCCTGCTCCCAGCCATCCTTTGGCCCACACGGCCCCAGAAAGCAAAGAAACAGAGGGAACTGAACCGTCCTGCCCTCAGCAGCTTCGTCCTTTTGGGGAGATTAGTGCCTCGGAACAAAGGGGTTCATGGATCAGAGACCTCTTCGGTTTCCTGGGTGTTTTGAGCTTGGCTTCCTAAGGACACAAGACTCCTGCGTTCACACCATCCATCTGTCATCTCCCCCCACCTCCTCCACCCCCATCTTTTTAGCTCACTGGCCAATTTTAAATAATTTTATGTAATTTGGCAGGCAGCTGAAGGAGGCTCCGACGCAGATTTCGGTTTGCCAAAGTTTGTGACGAGCCAGTGGGCTAGAAAGCTGCAAGCAGAGTGCCCGTGCTGAGCCCAGCAGTGTGCCAGCCACCCCAGCCTGGTCTGCACAGCCAGGAGGGCACGGTCTGGACCCCGACCCCAGGACCAGGGGCCTGCTGAGCCCAGAGGGGCTGTGTCACACACACATCAAGGCACTTGTCACTGGAGCTGGGATGTGCCGGCCCTCGCTCCCAGCCTGCTGTTCCCTGGCTTTGTGCTTGGCCCGGATCTGGCTGTTGGGAAACGGGCGAGAACAAGCAGCAACTGTTGAGCAGCAATACAGGCGAAGGTGGTGTTTATGCCATAAAAGTATGCTGTGCTGGTGAGACATGTACAGAAGGAAGCAGGATCTGGGAAGCGATTGTTTTATGAGAGACTGACTTTAAAATGACTCATTTAGCACAGAGCAGCAATTGTGACTTTATTAAAAATCGCCACGTTCTGGAGTGAACTCCTTGGCTCAGCTACATGTGCCGCCAGCTTCGGCTTCATCAGAAAATAGGTCTTGCTGAATTCCCATGGAAAAGGCCTGGAGTGGGTCCCAGCTGTGCCTCCCTGCCTGGGGATGCTGCTGGCACCCCGACTGCAGCACTGCAGGGCCAGAGCCCCATCCTGCCCTGCTGCAATCACATCTCTGCTGCTGTTCCTCCACGTTCAGCAGGTACATCTTGTGCAGTGCTCAGACACTTCAAGGTGCTGGTATTAAATTAAGCAAAAATGCACACTTGAGATAAAAATCAGGCTCCTCACACATCCCAGATTTCCAACTGCAGCTCCTTCCCCAGCACCAGTGGCTGCAGCATGTCGGGGGGAGGATGTTCAGAGAGCACAGAACCCAGGAACAGCAAGTGTGGGAGAAACAGGACTTCTTGTAGTGAAGTTTCCATAGCCTTTAAGAGGATCCAACAAATCCAGATCTAAAACAGATTGCTTCGTATTTTAAGTGTATGGACTTTACATGGCCAATTTAAAACTGCATCAAACTGCTTTCTTCTTTCCCTTCCCCTGAAAACAGGTTTTGGGGATGGAAATACTGATGTAAACTAAATCCCAGGAGCCTGACAATTCTTCTGCAGAACTTCCCTGAGACCCTGGGATGTTGCCAGCTTCAAGCGATGGAAAGGAAGACTGCCAGGTCACAGGCCATGCCACAGATGGGATTTGACTTCGAAGCAGTCATTTAATTTAGGCCTGGAACAGGATTTATGGGACTCTATCTGAAATCACAGAGAAAGGAAAAGATACGGGGCTAGGGGGAAGAGGCAGGTAGATGTGAATTCAGATGAGACAAACTCCATCTGAAGTGTGTAAAATATTCCTGTGAGGCTTCTAGTTTCCATATCTGTTTTACAGATTGGGAAACTAATGCTTCAAGTACAAAATCCATGCTAGCAGAGAGAATAATAGCAGAGGGAAGAATAAGGACATAAGTGCTGCAACCCAGCTTTATGGTCCGACCCTCCTCCTCCTCCACACACTCCTTGCTCAGGGATGATGGGGTGGAAAGGCAGAACATTTGTGTTATTTTCTGCTTGTACCAAACAAGGCCCATCCACAGCTGGAGATACCCAAGGGACAGGTATTTCACTCACATTCCACTCCCTGGAACACTTTCACCAGCTACCTCTAAAGCATTTTTGTTGCTCCTACTGTGCTGCACCTCACCCAGAACCAAGCTTGTTCTCCCAAGTGCATGCCATTTTCTGTCTTCCCTCTCCTCCCATCTTAAACAAAAGAGAAAAGACCACAAAACAACGAACCAAACAAAAACCCCACAGAAACAAAATAAAAACCCAAGCCAAAGCAAAACAAAAAGGCAAAAAAGGAAGGAAAATAAGAAAACCAAGCTGTTTGCCCACCCACAGGCTGCAGACATAAGTGAGACGCCAGGTGTGGGCTGCACAAAGCTGAGTTCAGATCCCAGCTCCACACACATCTCCCAGGAGATGCCCAGCCCCTCAAGAGTGACAGTGACAAGAGAAGGTGCACATCTTGTGGTTTGTCAGGGCAAAGGCCGAGGAACTCAGTCCCCTCCTCCTGTTAGTGGCAGTGATTGGTCACTGTGGCAAATTTAACACAGAGGGAGGAAATTAAAATGGCCCCTTTCCATTTTGGAGTAGCAGGAGCCAGGTGAGACACAAATTAGGCTGGGGTAACAACATGCCACCACCCGTCCTGGGAGCAGCACAGCTGGCAGGGGCTTTCCAAAGCAGGACCCACAAACCTCCCCAGAGAGAGGAGTAGGACCAGCTGTGGGTAAAGCCAGGGACCAACAGCTCCTCTCCTATCTCACTTGAGATCACTGGGAAGTCCTGGACCTCACCCTGTCCCACAGGGAAACCACCGAATAGCAGCTTTACCGAGGAGTCCTGGCAACGGTGTGTCTTAATCACTGCAAAGCTTTGAAAGTCAGTGGGAGGAGAAACATGTTCCTACAGCTTTAGATGGTGGTTTCCAGACGAGTCTCTCACTTTTCTGCTGGCAGCTTAGCTTCCTGCTCTGATTGTGCCTCCTTGGCACATCTGGAGATGAATGGAAGCTGCCTGGCTCCCCTGCCCCTGCCAGCTGTGCTGCTGCCGAGCCCTTGGTGCACAGCAGGCTCTGCCCAGCACTGCTCACACTGCCCTGCACATCCTGCACCGACCAGGGACACCAGGGGCTCTCTGGATGCCACAGGGGCTCTCCAGGTGCCACAGGGGTTCTCTGGGTGCCACAGGGGCATTCCAAGTGCCACAGGGGCTCTCTGGATGCCAGAGGGGCTCTCCAGGTGCCACAGGAGCTCTCTGGGTGCCACAGGGGCTCTCCAGGTGCCACAGGGGCTCTCTGGATGCCACAGGGGCTCTCCAGGTGCTGCAGGGGCTCTCCAGGTGCCACAGGGCCTCTCTGTGGCTGCAGGCTGGGGAAGCCCCTGTGCTGTGCCAGCCAAGCAGTGCCCCTCCACAGCGTTCCTGCCCAGGCAGCATTCCCCACCTTGGCTGCTCTGCCGTTTGCTCACCAGGAAATGCTGGAGCTTCACAGGGTTGAGAAGCACTTTGTGCTCCTGGTTATTCACCTGCAGGGCAGGGGGGCTGTGTAGAAGACAAGCCCGGAGCTGGGGGGTGTTCAGCCACTGTCCAGATCCCATGCCCATCCAGCCCCAGTGTCACAGCTGGTGATAAGGGCTAAATCCCCTCTTGGTGCAAACAAGTGCAGCTCCCAGCCCAGCCCCAGGGGCCAGCACAAAGCCTGGCTGGAGCTGGACCCCGTGGGGTGGCAGGATGCAGAGCCCCGAGCTCAGACCAGCTGCCTGTTTCCTCAGGGAGCTGAGACGGAGCTCTGGCCAATGTGCCTGACTTCCCTCTCATTTATTTTAGACTTTCAGCAAGACAGTTCCACAGCTACTCCCGATTTACACCAGTGGGAATAAGTGATGGTCCAGGCCCCTCCTCCCAGAAGCCCGGCTGTGGTTCCTCAGATTTCCTCCTCGCAGAAAGCATTGAGAGTCCATTTTTTCCCTGTTAAATCATCTGATTTTTTTGGCTCCCCTTTCAAGAGGAATTCTTTCTTTCTTTTGCATTAATTTCACTCAGTTCCAGCACTGACCCATGTTTATGAAAGGGGCTTATGAGCTGTAATGTTAACTAGCCTCAGTTTGCTGATTCAGCAGCAGAGTAAATAGGTAATTACACTCTGCCATATGTGTCTCTAATTCCAAATAGGTGGTGTCCAAAAGGCGCTGTGCATTACCAGTGGATGACTGGAGTTGGGACTGTAAAAATGAGTAAATTGGTCCCCAAGGCCAGAAAAAGCTCTGTCAAATCCCACTGTTTATATCATACTGAGTGGCTGACTTGTGGTTATTTTGTAATTTAATACTGCTAAATGTCAACGGGAAATCCTTTCAACTGCAGTTTGATACCTAGTGACAGAAAATCATTCAAGACTTAGACAAAGCAGCAAGCTCAGAGAGGAGCCTTTTCTTTTTCTTTTTTTTCAATCTTTGCATAAAGAGTGATCCCGAGGCAGCTGCCCTGCCCTGGGAGGACAGGGCACACATACTGCTGCCCCCAAAGATGCCCCTTGTCCTGCCCATGGCAGTGAGCTGCCTGTCCCCCTGTCCTAGAGCAGCAGTCACTGGGCTCTCTGTTCCCTGTGCCTCCCAGTGAAGCACAGCTGGACAAGTTTCTCCACTCCTTGTCCTGCACAGCCCAGCGTATGAGCCCAGTTCTTTTGCCTGCGTGTTTGTTTACAAGAGAACAGAAAACACAGAATTGCCCCGTTGTCCAAATACTTTCTGTAAACAAACTCAAATACAACACGCAAGGGCTGCTCGAGCTCTGCTGGGGAAGGAGCTCCAGAGGAGATTGCCAGTGACTTGCAACGTGTCTCCTTCAAACGAGGAACTGAATCTCACAGGCCGTGCTATATAAATCTGTCTAAATTCCCTCAGAGCAGCCTCCTGCCCTCTTTTCAGGTGCTGTCCTGCCCCACTGAGCTCCCTGAAGGACTGCTGATGGGAGCCACTGAGACAGCAAACAGGAGTCACCTATGCTGGTGCTTCCAGCTGCGGGTCAGCCCCTCAGGCAGGGACAGTCCTCTCCTTTTCCCTGTGATCAGAGCACCGCAGTGGTGCTTTGGCAAGGAGGGACACGGCTCAGAGCTGGCTGGGCACAGCCCGGGGGGACCTGCCACCAGCTCTGCTCTTGGGCAGGCCATTGTGCCACGGGGGACACCAGCCTGTGACACACACGGGGGGGGACTCCTGACCACAGCCCAGATGTGCAGGTGGGGAAGGGTTTGCAGTTCCCTTTGTGTGAGCACAGGGCTCGGGGGTGCCCAGCTCTTTGTGCTGGGCAGCAGCTCCACATTTCCAAGGGCTGCTGTCCAAGCAGGGTCTGTCACACCTGATATTCTCTGCTCAGTCTCTCTCCAGCAGATCCCTCCTCTCTGGGGGCTCAGCAGAGTAATTAGAGGGCTGAGAGCTGGACAAAGCCTGTCTGGTGGATGGGGTAATTTACAAATGCTCAGACTGTCCACAGTCCTAAGCCAAAGAGGAAGCTTAATTAGAGGCACAGAAGAAATTCATCTGGGAGGAAATTAAGGCAGAGAGAAGCCCCACCCCAGCAAAGGCAGAAGGACACCCTCAGTGCAGCCTGCTCCTTCAGGGAATCCTGCTGGCACAGGGCAGGGAGCAGGGCTTTGCTTGGAACCAATGAGCAAGTGGCAGCCCCGTGCCCAGGAGCAAAAAGGGCACAGTCGCTGCTCAGTGACTCTCACTCCCTCCTGCTTTGGGAAGCTCTGACAGGATGCACAGGACCAGCTCAAGCACCTCTCCAGGGCTGCAGGGCCCAGCTTTAGGCTGGCAATTCCAGCTCAGGCTAATGGGGTCTGCAGGGAAGCTGTTCCACACTCAATTCTGCTGTTCAACACTGTTGGCTGCAAAGCGGAGGGAGCTGCACAAGCTGCTCCAGCAATATGTTTGCACAGATCCCATAGGATCCTGTCTACTGCTCCTCAGCGATCCCTTAGGATCCAGTCTGCTTCCTCAGCTTTAGGCCAGTGCCTTCCAGAAAACAATGAGTGAATAGCTCAAATCTTCCTGTGCCGGGCTGGGGAAGAGCAGAGTGACATGGCAGGAGCTGCCTGGCTCCAGGCAGCATCCAGGCAACAGGCAAAAGTCAGCCAGAGCCTGTCCCAGCACCAGGAGTGCCAGCAGCTCATGTCACAGCATCTGGGGCCGTGCCAGCAGTTCCCCAAAAACCTGGAGAAGCCATGGCATCTAGGAGAACATATTGTTCTCCCACTGCCTCCCGTCCCAGTCGTGTGTATGGAGCTATTCTGTGGCTAAGGCAGCCAAAGTCTGGGGCACAGAGGCCGAGATCTGCTCCAACGATTTGTTCTGGGGTTTTAAGCAAATCCCTTTTGGCCCAGCTTCTTGCAGGCACCTGACAGAGACAGAAGCCAGTGTTTCATGCATTCCTGCTCTCAGCCTTACTTCCCCATTTCTGATCTTGGCTAATGCTGTCCCAGCTCTTCCCAGGACGCTGTGAGTCTGCATTAGTACACACAAAGGATGCTGGGGAAAAACCCACAGTGATGCAATGATGCTGCGGGATTAGCTGTTGGAGACTCAGCCCTCCTGCTGCATCCAGACTTGGCATCCCCAGAAACACCAGTTAAACAGCTGGAGCACTGCGGGGAAAGTCAGCAGCATCCATACTGTAGCTGTGGAGAGGTGAGCAGCTGCTGTCCTTGACAGCCCCGGTGCAACTGTCAATGTTTTCATATCTACAGGACTGCTTTCTCAGATAATCCTTATTTTTTATCATGATGAAACTAGGAGCTGTGCAGGGCTCACCCCACTTATTGCTGTCTCAGAAACTCCAGAACTGCAACCAGGAAATGAAATCCAAGTCACGGCTGAGCTGAAGCAACGCCGTGCTAGCCCAGCATGTAGATGGTGGTGTCACCTTTAATGCTGATTTGGGTGCTATAACATCACTTCCCTGTGCTCAGAACTGCCTCTCCCAAGCTCCCCATGGCACACCAGTTGATCATGGGGCATTGGGCACCTTGCAGGGGCTCAGGTCAGAACTGGTTCCAGTGCAACTCACCACCAGCTTCTGCTGCTGCTGCCTGCAGCCAGAGAGGCACAGAGAAGTGTGGGATGTCTCCAGCCACTAGGAATTCCTACTCATGGGATCTTTCTTTCTGTGTGGCCTCATTTGGCCCCAAACCCGAATTCCACAGCACCCACACTGTGTGCATCTCCACACTTTGCCTTGCCCAAGGCTGCTGGGATGTGTGTTGCGTGTCCACAGCCTCTGCAGGGGGAGATAAGGCTGGGGCAGCTGCAAGAGGAGGTGGAGGGGACTTCCCAGCTGGTACGATATCACAGATCGTGACTTTTGAGATGAACATGGAGGGGAAAGTCTGATGTGCACACCAGTCCCTGTAAAGCAAAGCAAAGCAGCTGCCCCGCAGAGCAGGAACAGCTTCGCTCTGATGGTCCCAAAGACACCTTAACTCCTGAACTGCTCCCCCTAAGGCTCCCCACAGCCAGAGCCAGCCCTCTGGGATAGCCAGATCTCCTAAGTGAGGTCTGTTTTTCGGCATCCTTGGGCCTCACACAGGGCTGCTGCCTCGTGCCTTTGGGGACCAAGTGCAGTGAAGACACTGCTTAGGCACACACGATGGCACTGGGTCGCTCACACTACACATGGCTCCAGCAGGGGCTCTGGCAGGCAGGGGCAGAAGAACAGCTTTGACAGAGGGGGACTGACCAAGTCAGTCACTTGGGGAAAATTGGGATACCCGCCTCGGTCATGTGGTGGCTCCAGGGACAGGGGGAGATGAACTCCTCAGAGCTGCAGGGCCCGTGCAGACAGGGATGCTCTTTGCCCTCGGGTAGATGGTGTTTCAGGGAGGGGGGCTCAGGGAGGGTCTGTGGGACATGGGGCTGTGCCTTGGCAGGGCAGATCTGCCCTGTCACCTCAGCCTGAAGTGACACCTGCCAAGCCCTTCCACTCCGGCTGGGAGAGATTAAAGGATGGAGTGGCTGGCAGTTAAGGCTCAGTTCATTAGAAAGAGTCCTGTTAATTGGGTATTAACTGGCCTCTGCTGGGGATGGGGACACATGGGCTGGGAATACAGGAGCTGCGGTGTGATGCTTGTCAGACATTTGAACTTTGGCAGGCTGGTGTAGCTGGCATGGGGAGGGCAGCCCAGCCCTCAGCTGGCATGTCAGGCCGTGCCCCTCAGAGATTCACGCTGCTATTGTCCTGGCCAGACTAATCCCTCTTACTGGGATGCTGGTCGGGTGTTTCCTCCCCGTCCCAGATTGTCTATCACACCTCTTGGGCTTTGCTCAGTTTAAAAATACATGTTTAGGGCTTAATCTGTGCAGCTTTAGGGCACAAAGACCAGGCTGGCCCTGAGATCACCTGACATTAAGTCCTGAAACAAAGCCCTTAGGGCACAGTCCTCATACTCTGGCACTAAAGTCTCAATTCCTGTCGCCTGGAAACATAACAGGATTGTCTCCGTTTAGTGGGATTATGTCTGAAAAAGCCTTTTGTTACTGCCACTCTCTGCTCCAGGGTTGACAGCTGAATCAAACCAGATGGGAGTCCCACGGTCAGAGTGAGGAAATGGTGGAGGGCTCCTGGCTCTGACACGGGTTGACCTTGGACAAGCCCCTCCATTGCCCTACACTCAGCATCTCCTCCCCGGGGCAGAGGCAAGGCAGGGCCCTCAGGGATCAAACACCTTGTGCCCTGGACATGGCAGGAACTGTGTGCAGCTCGAGGGGACAGGGGTTACTGCCACTTGTGCCCCTCTCTGACCCCAGAAATGAGTGTTGTGTATGTCAGAACACACCCCACAGTGGGTGCTGTTGGGGGACCAGGGTGTGACTTTTGGTGATACAGCAGGTCATGACCACAGGGGCTAAGGAAACACAGGGAACACTGAGATTAAACGGGAAATGCAAGGCTTCCCATGAACAATTCCTGTCTCCCCTTTATGTCACAGCCCAGCAGTGCCCTCACAACAGCACCCAGTGCTACAGGGCAGCCCTCAGCGCTCTTGGGGTTGGTGGGATGAGAGTGCCCAGCCCAAGCTCAGCGGGCTGCTCTGAGCAGCACCCAGAGAGGAGGAGGAGGAGGAGGAGGAGGAGGAAGAGGCTGCAGGTGCCTCTCAACATGAACTGCACCCAGCTCCCCCTGACACTCACAGAGCCGCCGCAGTGACGGAAGCCTCTCTACCTCTGAGGCATGAGATGTGCTCTACACAGCAAGAAGGTTTGCCTAATTAACTCCGATTGTATATGACATTGTCATGTTGATTTACTAAATATACACGGGAAATCTCTTTATTTCACCAGCTGATTGGTGACATAATCTGGGTCTGTGAGGAGCAGCCTTGACACCAATTCCCTCTGGTTATGTTACCTGTCTTTTCCACCTGCAATCGCATCAATGAAGCCCACAAGGAACTTCAATAACTAATTTATTCATTTTGCTTCTGATTTATAGTAAAAAGGAAAGGATGTCAGGATACACTTGTCTAGAATGACAATCAAGCCCAGAACCCTTCCAAGCTCACGCCTCCTCAAGAAGTAGAAGGCTTCACCTTAGCAGTATGTGCACGGCACGGATCGCAATTACCAACACTTTTGTGTTACTGCAGCTCACACCAGCTGGGAGAAAGTTTCCAGGTAACATCAGCCTGGAAAAGTCAATTACCCTGTTGCTTTACCTGCTAAAGGTACAGGTATCCCTGACTGACACATGACACATTCAGTCATGCTCCCATGTCCTCACTTGCCCCAGAACAAACCTCCATGTTCACCAGGCTGTGCTCAGGTCCTGCCTTTGCACCGTGCTGTGGTGGAAAGAGTCCCATGGACCCCTGGGACTACTTGTATGAGCAGCAGGCACAGGGCAAAGACTCAAGTTGATGCAAATGAATCCATGACTGTCTGTGGATGAGTCCCCTTGAACAGTATGGCTCAAGGAGCTTCCACATTATTCAACCCTACTTACACTGAAGTAGATATTCAAATCTGCATTTGCTACCTAAAGAAAATGGACTCCAAGGCGGCTCTGAAAGCTCACATTGAAGCTTCTCCCCTCTCATGCAACATGGGAAATTTTCAAAAGTTTGTTTTGGCAGGAAACTGTTTCCAGTATCTGAGAATGTGTTAGGAGGTCAAAGCTTTCCTCCCCAGATGGAGAGCAGAGGAATGATCGTTGCTCTCCTCTTTGGAGGCCCCGATGAAATGTCTTTCCAAGAGAGAACACAGTGCTGAGCAGCAGGGCTGCCAGTGAGCAGTGCCACAGCTGCCAGTGAGTGGTGCCAGGGCTGCCCCGTGCCCAGCTCTGCAGCTCCTGGGCTGGTCTGTGCCCTGTGCAGCTCCTGCAGAGCCTGCCGTGCTTCACTCAGAGCTGAGACACATCAGGAGCCACACGCCGTGCTCTCAGCTCGGAGGTGGAAGGAGCATTGCTGTGCTCTGCCCATGCTGCCCCAGCTCAGCACATCCCCATCCCAGCCCACCACAGTGGCATTGCCCAGTGACCACAGCTCTGCCTGACGTTGTTTCCCAAATCTGGAGCGCTTTTTAAGGCCCAGCCCACACCGAAGCAGTTGTTCTCTGGGGCTGGCAATGTCAGTGGCCTTCCACTGGCAGAGGCATCCTGGGAGACCAAGAATGCCTCCTTCAGCAGTTCTCTGAGCTGCTCCAGTTTCTGCCTGGAACAACTAAAGTTACAGACCAAACCCACTTCCTGCCCTCATCAATGCAGCACTCCTGATGGCAGTGAAACCAGAGCCTCATTTGGCACAGCAATCAGGGGAGCAGGGGAGCTGCTCAAAGGGATGTGCAGATACCCTGTGTCAGGCGTGGAGCCCAGCTCAGCAGCAGGGAGAGCGGGGACAGGGGAACACGCCACTCCATTGGAGGAGAGCCTAGTTAAGACCTGTCTGTGTCAGCCCAAAGCTTAATCTGGATTGATGCAAACTGCAGAAAGTATCATTAGGACTGTCTGGGGAAGTCATGGAGCTTCTCTGCTCCCTTCTTGTCTTCTGCAATAATAGAGATATTTCTGTTTACAAAGGTGGACTTGATCCTCAGAATTTCCTCTGTAGATCTCTAGTATTTGCATGTGTCACCCTGTTTTCCCTGGCTCATTAATCACTCCCTGTGCTTGTCAAAGCGGAGCAGTGCCTGCTGTGCTCACACTACCTGCTATCGGGGCCCCGGGCTGAGTCTTTCTGCTGCTCCTGCAGAGCTGCTTCGTGGCCCTTCCCGCAGCCCCTCGGTGTGCCCGACGTGCCCTGAGCCCACCCTGAGCCCCCCTGGCAGCCTGGGGGCACTGCCCTGGCACAGCACATGGCACGGGGCTGCCTTGCTGGCGACAGAGCAAAAAGCTTTCCCTAAACTCCAGCTAAAACATCTGCCCCGGTCCCTGGGGTCAGTGTGCTGTCCCCCTGCCTCACATGCCTGACCTTCCCTGTGCTCCCCTGAGCTGAGGTCCCCGTGCCTGGGGCAGGGGAGCCACCCAGGGAGTGGGACAATGTGCCAACAATGTCAGGATTGCTCCTGAGCAAAGACCTCGTACAGCAGAGAGACAGGTCCAGGTACAGCCTCAGCAAGGTCTCCTGGAGCTGGGCTGTGGCTCAGGCCTGTCTGGAGCACAGCGAGGTTTGTCTCTGCAGTGTGCAGGGTCTCTGGCTGATTAGGAGCAAAGCCCATCTCCTCCTTCCTGCCTTTCCCATCAGCTGGAGCACAGGGCTTACAGGAACAGCTCCTTTTTTCCTTCCCTCCCGTTTTTAATGACCAATCTCTGTGATTGGCATGAGGAGCTGAGTCCTGGTAGGGCTGGGGAAATTCAATATTGCTAAGACCAGGACAGGAAACAGCAATGTGTTCCTGCAGTCACAGTTCCACATTAAGTAATTTGTGTGTTAAACTGAAGATGACACTATGAAATGCTGAAATTACCTTGGTCCATCCCAGCTTACAGGACAAAATGGACTTAGTGGGGTTTAGTTTGGTATTTCTAAGACACCTGTCATCTTGTGATCAAGTTTTGAAGCATCTATTTCAGCATTTTTCAAAGTTGATCTCTTGGGGTGGGACCAAGGGAGGCTCAGTCACAGTGCAGAGCACAAAGTGCTGGCAACCCCCCTAGTGAGCCCTGGGGACAGGGACAGTGGGACCCCTGGTCCATGGGACAGTGGGATCCCCAGTCCATGGGACAGTGGGATGAGTGTTAACAACTGAAGCTGCAAGAGCTGCCATGTAGTCCCAGATAAGGAAACTCTGCAAGATCCCCATTCTACCGAGCAAGGCAGGCACGACTGGGGTAGCAGATGTTTCCCTGGACCCTGAAGGGAAAATTCCCACAGGCTAAGGTAGTTCTTTCCATTTGAAGTTTATTATCAAAACTGTCCCTGAGCTCTGTGGAGCTCGATGAGAGACTTCAGGAAAATCCCTGAGGAGATTGCCAGACTGGCTATTTTTAGCCAAGTCAGGAGCCCTGCAGAGGTGGTGCCCGCCAGGGCTGAGTGACACCCGTGTCACCCAGGAGGGCAGCTGGGCTCCCACCCAGCAGTGGAAAAAGTGAACTGTGCCTCATCTCCAATTGCAGCGCCGGGGGCTGAGAGCTCCCACAGCCAGGCCCCACACACACTGCCCTCCTGCACATGCCTGGCTGTGTCACAGCCCAAAACCCAGCACAGCACCCCACACTTGCTCTCCAGTGTGGCTGTGTCCAGGCAGGACTCTGAGTCCAGCCCACCCTTCTGCTTTACCTCCCCACTGCAACTGCTCACCAGTGAAAATCAGACTTGGAAGGACAGTCTGAAATTAAAGCTGAGTGCAAAGGTACTTTTGAAGTCTTATTGAATGTTAGAATAAACCACTGCAAACCTCTTGTTGAATCCCATTAATAGCTATTAAATTTCCCAAAGGGGTCAATAACAAGTTATTGATTTGTGTGCTCAGCAGTGGAATGATGAAAAGAAAAAACCAGGCCCACAGAAATCCAGGAGGACGGTGGCAGAATCACACTTCAACACAGTCACTGGAAAATATTTCACTTAAGGTTTTCCGTGTGCCAAGTCAAAAGAGGAAATACAAAAATCTGTTGTAATTAGATGTGCAGCTGAAGTGCTGTAATCCTATGGATTGTTTCAGGTAGGATACATGCCTTTGCACCGTGTGTGGTAACTTCTTTCCTACTGTCCATTAGGAAATTGCAACAAGAGCCTTGCAAACAGGTACTCACAAGTGTCTGTCAAAGGGAGGAGGACAGTGGAGCAACTCTGCCCTCCTCACCAACTCACTGAAATGTGAGATGCTGCTTGGTCACATCCCCACAGAAACACACACATTTCCATTCATATTTCGTTCAGCCCAGATGAAGTAGTTCTATTTAAAACCTCCACAAATGCAGGAAGGCAAGACATACCCCCAGTATTGAACGGCAATTAAGCAATTCGCTTTCCTCTAAAGCTCGTCTGCTGTAATCTTCATCAAGAAAATCAAGCGAAGCCAAAGCAGATTAATATAGATATGCCTGCTCAAAGTAAATAATTGTTAGAACAACCTCCCTACTGGCGAGGGTTTAATTCTCTTCTTTTCTTACTGTTTACAGAGCCACTGCCGAAGAAAGGACATGTTTCATTTTCTCCACTTCAGTGGGGTGATCTAATGGAGCAGAGTGGACTCACTAAAGCTCCAGAGCATGGTATAAATGGGCATCAGCCATTAGACAATGCAAGAACAAGACAAATCAACCCTTTTTAGCTTCGGGTCCTCCACATGGCCCATGGGATCGAGCTAATGCAAGAATTAGCCAAAGAGAAAACCAAGGATTCAGCCCCTTAATGGCAGGAGCTGCCTTCCCTCAGGGACAGAATGCTTCCCTGCAAGCAAGACAGAGGGACACTGGGAGGACACGTGGTGGCAGGGAGACACAATTAGGGGGCTTTGTGGCAAAGGTAGCAGGGGAAGGGGGTTTTCCACATTGCAGCTACGGGGAAGGAGTTGGAGGGGCCTGTGACAGTTTCCCTGGCACAGGTGCTGGGAAGGGACAGGACTGTTTCCAGCTGAGGCTGTGGGTGAACAGGCCATGGACAGCCCCATAGCCCAGCCCCAGGTTGTTCTGTGCTGTCCCCCACAATACATTCACCAGTCAGGGCAGTCCAAATTCCCTCTGACTCGTCCCTGTGGGGCAGCTCTGCACTTATTTGACTGAATTCTGAGAACATTTTCTGGCATAAGTGATTAGGAAGAGAAATTTTCAAAGTCACCTGAGTCAGCTCCATCACTCACTCAGCAGCCGAGCCTGTCCCTCACCCACACAGGCACCCAGACCAGCAGTGCTTACAGGCTCTTCCAGTCTGGGCACTGGGAACAAGCCCATGTCTGATGCCACCCTCACCCCAGAGGAGCAGAGCTGCTGCCTGGAGTATCTGTGATCAATATATGGAATCTGAGAGTCTGAAACAGTCGTTGCAGAACAGAAGTGAAAGTCCCACTCTGACACAGCACCGTGTTCCTGGAACAGGCCCAGCAGCAAGAGCAGATTAGTCACTGCTCTGCCCTCGTGCTTTGGCCAGCACGGAGTCACAGGGCTCAAACAATGCCACTTCCCATGAAAAGTGAGTCACACTCCTAATGCACACCCCCCTTCCCAGCCCATGGGGGTTTCCCTTAATTCCACTCTGCTTCTACCATTACTCCAACCCTAAATCCTTTGAAATGCTGGGAAGACGCCTGTCCTGACTTGCCAGAGGGTTCCTTCGGTGCTTTTCTCCTACAGCTCTTTCTACAGCCTTGCCTGGTTTCCTGTCCCTCCAGCCCCACTGCCAGGTACGTGGAGAGGAGCTGCTCCATTGAGGGAAAAACCCCTCTGCAGATGAAGGCCCAAGGAGGAGGCAGGCAGCACGTCCAGCATTCCCAGGGTGTGTTGAAAGACGAGTGCCAAGGCCTGCAGTGCATTTGTTGTACATGTGTTGGTGTCTCTGTGTGCTGACATTCAGCCAGGACAGGAGACACTCGCTGTTGCCACTGCTTGGACTCGGGGCCATGCTCAGTCCTGCCTCCTGCCCTCCTCCCTGCAGCCCCATGTCCCGACAGCCCTGAGCACAGCTTCAGAAAGACAAGGGCACTGGAGAGAGTGACCCCTGAAAGGCATTCACAGCTAATGGGGAGAGGCAGAGAGAATAAACAAGCATTTTTGAAAAGCCAGTGTAAAAATGGTGTAGAATGAAGCTGGTGGAACAGAAATTACAGCTGGAGCCCATGATCTAGGCTGAATAACAACAGCTGGAGGCCTTGGCCTTGAGGTGCCAGGGTGGTTTGTTCTTCAGACAGGTATTTATCACTTGCACATTTCTGGATCTGTTGCAACCTCTTGTTACAGACTCGTTTCAAAACAATGTTCCCCTCTCCTTACACCAAAATAAAATTTAAAAAAAAAGTGATAAAAACCAGAGTAGCCTCACAAGCAATTGGAGGTATGGCAGCTCCTACCCACTGGGTATAATTTTTAACAACCCAAACCAGCTCCAGAATAAAGCACGGAGAATGTCAGCCCTTTGTATGAAAGGGCTTTTGAAAAAGCCAGGCTGATCCCAATTTGCCGCAGGCATGAAGACAGCATATGTCACCGTGCTGGGAACGGAGCGGATTTGGCTGCAGCGTGCCGGGTACTGGAGCTGCTCCGGCAGGGCCAGGGAGCTCCGGCTGCCACCCCGCTCCTGGTCACAGTTCCCAGCGTGCTGGCACTCGCCACGGGCCACCTGCGAGCCAGATCTGCGCTGGCGGAGCAAACTGGGACCTATTTTGGTTGCCCAGCTGCAGCTCGGCTCATTTGCACGAGGCAGCCTGCCACATCAGAGCTGCTTTAGGAAGCACCAGGAGGCAAACCAATCTGCTGCCTCCAAACCCAAGCTGGGTGGGAGGTGCGTGCATGCCCTGCTTCCATGGGGAGCTCGGGGGATGGCTGAGGCACCCAAGAGAAGGCGAGGGCTGTGTGCTCACCAAACACCCTCAATATCGCCATCTCTGCCCAGGCCTGGCCCTTGAGCAGACAGAACTTCCTTGTCTTTGGTCATACATTCCTGTCCTCCTGCCAGAACAATCTCAAACCCACCGGCAGAGCTGACTGTGCTGCCCATGCTCACACACCCTCCTGTGTCCTCTCTCCTGCCCCAGTGGAAGGTGTCTGCTCAACTACCTGCCACGAAACAACACAATTGTCCCTGCACAGCCAGCCATCGGCCTCTCTGAGAGCAGAGCTTTTCAAGGCTGTGTTTCAATAAAAACAGTGAAAATACAATCACAGAAAAGAACAAGAGAAAAACTGGTCACTCCTACACCTATGGGCCTGTTTTCTTACTAGACACCAGTGGCCAGGTGGGATGGACAGGAATGAGCCAGACCCAGGACTGGTCATAAAGTGAACAGGAAATGAGAAGTATTGTCTGTGCAAAATGTGCTTATCAGAGGGCTGGAAGGAAAACATTCATTTTCTTAGGGAATGTTTTTAGTGGAAATGTTCCAAGTATTTTTGTTAAGAAAAAGGTCCAATGCTTCATTTTTTTCACTGTTATTTTTTTCATTACAGAGAAAAGTTTTTAAACCGTGCAGAGGCTGTTATTTGAGGGATAAAATGTTCCTCTGACATTAGCCTGCAGCAAACATCCCAGGATTGCCAGTTTACTGGCAGGAATGATCACAACCCAGCAAGTCCTAAACCACCCTGAAAGAATGTTCCATAAAGGGAATTATGAGCTCATAAACCAGCTTTTGCACCTGATGCCATGAGTTACACTCCCCTGGTTTGGAAAGGGAAATGCTACCACGTGCACTGCATGTCAAACCAGAGCAAGGCAAACTTCAATTGTACAGGCAATTGTGACAGCTTCCTGTCACAAACAAACTGCAGACCAAGAGCTCCTCATTACTACCTCAGTCATTTCAAAGCCTACATGTAATTATCATGATCTGATCAGGGACAACAGAGAGAGAGGCATAATTTGCTGACAACAGTATTTGCAATAATTAATCTCCCAGATCTTGCCTTACAGGGTCATGGACGTCTTGAAATGGGAAATGGGATGTTTAAATGGTTTGTGTCCCTTTAATCATCTGCACTAGCCAGGGTGACTCAGGGGCTCCTGCCCCGGGTCTGGCAGGTCCACAGGGACAGGCACTGCTTGGGTTTTCCCACGGGGACTCAGCAGAGTCCCCTTTCCTTCCTCTTTCCTTTCAGGGACCAGGACTCAGCAAATCAGGAGGAAAAGCCCTGCTCTCAGTTAATGGTGCTGTAAAGCCTCTACAGACACCAGTCCAACTAGTGTTTGTCACACTGGAGGCTGCAGCCCTGAACTGAAATGCCACCAAACTGAGCCCCCCAGCTCTGGGCTTACCACAGGCTGGGTGTCGGGAAGTTTCTGCTCTACTGAGGGATGAGGAGGACCCCCAGAACAGAGGGGTGTAAGAGCAGTCACCAGAGAGTGTGTCTGGAGCAGGCTACTGGGAGGGAGGAGTCAGGCAGAACACACAGGGCATCAGGAGGGCTTAGAGCAACCAAGACAGCCATTAATGTTGCCCTGCAAGGTGCCAGGAGAGCTGGAGGACCTCAGCCTCCAAAGCCTGGCTGGTCCTTGGGTGTGCTGACACTGCCCACAACAAACAGGGACAGTCAGAGGCAACAGCTGGATGCTGTGTGAAGACACCTTCACTCCCTCACAACACTCAGGGATGTGTCCCCATCCTCCCTGTGCTCTGTCTGACAGCAAAGGGCTTCACTGCAGCCACCCAGCCTGCCTGAGAAGGGCAGGGATGACATGAGCAGGGCCACGTGTGTTCCCAGGTCTGCCCACGTGCTCCTGGTCCCCCCAGCATCGGGCAGGTGGGTGGTGCAGCAGGGGATGGGAATCGGCTGAAGCTGCTCCAGCAGCAACACACTGTAAAAAGGAGCCCGAGAGAGTAATATTTCTTTCACAGGGAAAAAATACCCTGCTCACTTGAAAGGCAGCTGAGGCAGAGATTAAAAAGGGAGCCTGAAAGAGGCAAATGAAACCAGGATGCAGCTGCATTTGGAGGCACCACTTCCAGGGCTGAGCTCTGGCCCCTGGGCTGAGATTGCCTCACTTTACTCTCTGGAATGAGGCCTGTCAAAACTCTCCTACCTTTGATCACCTTTTGCAGGAAAATTATGTACACATTAGATGCTCATTAACATTTATGTAAGTCATCTGCTGCAGTAACAGCTTATCTTGTCTGCTGCTTGCCTATGGGGAAAAAACTCACAAACGACCTGCACAGAAAAGCCCCAGGACCACAGCACTGCAATGAGGGTGCTGAAAAGTCCATGTGATCCCTCAGCACCAGCTTTGCCCTGTGCTTCCCCAGCAGTTCCCACAGAGGCAGCTCGTGGGGAGCTCTCCAGCCCAGCCCTCACCGCTGCTGTACCAGGTGAAGTGTTAACTGGATGTGCTCTGCGTTTAGAAAATGGTTCACTGAGCACAGCTGTCACCAAACAACAGCAGCAGAGCTTGAACAAATGCATTCAGGGGAAATCAGATAATAGAGGTGGAAAGTGTCCTGTGATCCATTTAACTGTGCCTGCTCCCACGAGGACACCACGGAGACTGCTGGATTTGGTTACCCAGCAGGACCACGGGGAGAACACGCTCGCTCACACCAGCAGGACTGGGCAGGGCAGGGCAGGGCAGGACGTGTGACCCTGCCAAGGGCTGTGGGGACCAGCAGGGACAGCGCTGATGGGCACTGTGGGCAGCTCTGGAGGCAGGGATGGGCACTGTGCTCCGGCCAGGGCTCATCTCACTGAGCCTGTTGCTTCACAGAGCCTGTTCAGCAGATGGAATCTCATCAAAGCACTGTGTGGTGTTCACACTGAGCCAGGTGAGTCTCACAGGCTCCCCTGGTCACCTGGCTCAGACAGACTCAGACCACTCTGCCCACTGTTGGCTTAATAATTAAGGAGGAGTTCTTACCAGGTTAAGGACACATCTTTCTTTACAGAGCAGCCGGCTCAGTTTACCCCTAATTGCACTCTAGGTAAGAGGTTAAGAGGAGAAAGGATCTTATTATCTGGGTAAGCTGAAAAAAATCCCCACCCAGGAGGGCCAGTGCAGCTGTTCCTGCTTCTCCAAGGGCAGGACTCTGCCTCTGGAGCCTCCCCAGAGCCTCATCCCTACCCCAGAGAATTAATTATCTGCTCTTTGTGCCTGGGCAGAGAGTGGAGAGAGACAATTCCCTCGTGCTATGAGAGGAATTGTGAGACAGATGAACTAGGGCTCGCTCAGTGCTCGAAGTCAACCCCAGCCCGGCCCAGGCTCAGCTCTCCACAATGTTCAGGACCTGGCACATGGATCCTGTGTGTGTCCACACACAGAGCACTTGATCAGAACCAGCAGGACAGCTCACCCGCCTGGCACAGAGAGGGTTTCAGCACAGAGCATCAGGAAAAGCAGGCTCAGAAATGCTGTATTTCCCTGGGAAGGGGCAGCACGAGACACCCATCGCTCAGCAGTCATTTCTGCCACAGCAATGTGGACTCTGCTTGGGGAGGGAGGCTGGTTGGGATCATCCCCATACAGATGTGATTGCATTTCCCTGCAGCTCAGAGAGCGTGCTTGTCTTTTCCAGGTAGGATCCTTCAGGACACAGCTGAGAGATGCTGGAACACTCTCTGTGGGAAGCACAGTCAATGCACGGCAGGAATTGCCTTCCACTTCCCAAGCACACTGCTCAGTTCTGCAGCGATCTCTCCTTCTCTGTTAACAATGTAAAGCTTTGGCAGATTACCCAACTTAAAAAGTAATTTAAACTGCACTTATAAAATATTTCATGAAACATTTCTACAAACATTGCCACTTTCACTCCCCAGCCATGACAGCAGCAGTTGAAAGGAGGAGAGTGCAGTGAAACCTCTCTCTTAAACTCAGATCTCTTGAAATTTCTGCTGCTTCAAGCTGCTATTTCTATTCTGTATTCACTTAAAAGGTGTGGAAAATAGGCATATTCAATATCAAATTTTGTTGTTTTAAAACTCGTGGAAGTAAATACTTTGATCTAATCACATGTAAATTATGTGTCACTGTTAAAATATGGGACTGCATGTAAATCTCAGATACAAAAGAAGTCATCACCGTCTCCATGTGGAATGAAAAGAAATGTAGAATATTAAAATCAGGAGGTTCAACTTTATTAGCATAACAGCTTCAGTTGATATTCATGTGCACCAAAAATGCATTCACAGCAAAATAACTCAGAAAGAAGAAAAGCCCTGATTCAGCACAGTAATTTAACTCATATTTAGCTTTAAGCATGTGCTTAAGTCCAGCTGGGCTTAAGTCCAGCTGAAGAAAAGTTCTCTGATAGTCCAGACCAAGTCAATAAAAGCTGAGCAAATGATTGCAAGCTGACCAAAAAGTCCAGAATAGTTTTTATCTGAGTTCAGTCTTTGTTTCAATTCAAGTGTGTTCTGTTGTTACAAACCTCTTTGGGCCTAAACCAAACCCTCTGAGGCAAATAAATTCATAATAAACACTATCCTTAAAGGATGGAGGACAAAAGCTTCCAGGCTGCATCAACCTTCCACTGACAGCCAAAGGGGGAGAGGGAGCAGCTACAGGTAACACCAGAAGTGAACTGGTGTACAAGGAGGGCTGGACAGGAGCTGTTCTTGCTCTGTTTTGTATGAAATAATGCACAAGCCATGAGTTCCCCTGCTCCCTTCTCCCTGCCGAGCTGGGGGGTGTGCAGTGCCCATGGGATGCCACTCCCTGCCCATGGCCCTGGCTGGGGGCACGCTGCCTTTGCTGAGCTGTGGAGAAGGGGCTGCAGCAGGGCTGGGTCACCTGCCTTGGAGAAACCACTGCCCACTGCAAAGGACAAGAAGTGGCACTGCCGTGCTTGAAGAGACAGGAGTGTGTTAAAAGCTGAGAGAAAAAGAATAGGGAGTGGCTTTCAACCTCTGTTAAGTGAAGGAAACTTGTGTTACCCTTCAAATAACAGCTCCTGGCTCCCAGGTAGAGAAGGAAGGAGCCTCAGCTCCCACACATGCAAGAGGCCAGCAGATGCCAGGGGACAGTGACAGACTGTGGCTCCGTGGGGAGGGTGTCCTGGGGCTGCTGGGCTGTGGGGGCAATGCTGGGAGGAGGGAGAGCAGCTCTGCACAACCAGCACTCACACCAACCCTCTGCTGACAACAACAGAACTGCTCCTCAAACCAGGAGCTTTGCAGGGCAACAGCAAGCTCCTCACTAGGTATATGTCACATAGAGAAGGAAAAGTATGTTGTCAGTGAAGGACTAAGGTTGCAGTTGAAGAGAATTGTTCTCAAATTGAGGAAGAAACACACCTGAATATTTTGGGCAATAGGCTGTGCCACCTGTGAGCAGCAGGGTAAAACAGTCTGTCCTGTTCCTCAAGACTTGATGCCCCTAAAGCTCTAACCCCCCAAAAGCCTCTTTGGTGACACAAATTCAACCACTTCCCAGCAATCTTCTTTTGCAGAGCAGCAGCCAGACACCCTGTCCCAGGGCCCTTGCAGCATCGCTGGCCCCTGCACACAGGAGGAGATTGCTGCTTCCTCTCGCTGCACATTAGGTGACTTCACTCTGTTTGCTGTGAGCTTTTGCAAAAGGTTCCTTTCATCAGCTGCCTTTGAGGTTCTTTGAAAAATGGAAATAATTAGGCATGTGTATTTTCATTGGCACAGAGAGGCTGAAGCCTGATCTGAAAGGCTTTGCCTCTGCGAGAAAATAATAGGTCCAATTAAATGTACTTTATTCTGTGAAGTTCAAACGCCATAGCTTTGGGGGCAAGAATGACGTGCAGAACAGGGACATAGGTACATAGAGGAGGGGGGTTAAAGGTAATCCATTTGGGTTTACAAAACAACAGTGCTGATGATTAATGGAGAGGCAAAGGGTGCAAGTGTGACCCTCCTGTCCAGAGGGATGGCAGAACAGCCCCTGTCCACTGGCACTCAGTCCACGGAGAGCCCAGGGACTCCATTTGCATCCGTAATCATCCAGCAGCCAGCTGAAGTGATGGATGTAGCTGTGATAAAAACACAGCAGCCCTGAAGGGAGCTGCATCAGACCCCTCATTATCACTCCTGATTCCTGGTTCAGTTAATACTTGCGAGAAGTTTCTAAAGTTTCAAAGGAATATAAATCTTATCAAAGTATTTCTAATTGCACGTAAATGACAGGTACTGTGTCATTTAGCTGGGGCTGCAGGGAAGGGGCAGCAGAGCTCTCTGGAACTAGTGCAAAGGTCTAGCACTGCATTCAAAACTCACAGAGACATCAAACCCTCATATAAATGTTAACTGAAAGCAAAATTGCAGTTAAAAACCAGATAGGATGCTTTAAAAATAATTAAAAACATGTGAGACAAATCAACATGCTCCTCTGCTTATGGGTCTGGGCTCTCTGGGGGCTCACGCCTGTCTCTGCTGCCTACAATGGCTTTCTGTCTGTATGCTTGGACAAAAGACACTTTATTGCAGTAATTTATCACCCCATAAAAGTGGCTTTCTTGTATTGCTGAATAATTTTGAAAGAAATATGTTTTAAAAATTAAAAATGCAGTTGGTGTACGCACACTCGGGTCTGCTGGGAGACATTTCTGCAACTACTGTAACTGCCTGGGTAGTTTTAATACCTCTATCTTCTATTATTTAAAGTATGATGATATTTTTTCCTTCCCTGAGCTTTGTCAGCTATAAATAAAAGATAAGGGTTGAATTGTACAGGGTATCTGTAAGCACTTCCATTATTGATACTTAAAGTTACTTGGAGGGGGTGGTGAGACCCTGGTGCTTCTCATTTGCACCTAAACCCTGAATCCCACTGAGGAGAGTGGTGGGTGCACATTGGAGAGGTGATTTTCTCTGTGTATTTCTGGTTTTTCCTCCACATAGCACCTTCCAGCATGAAAATGAGACCTACCCACAGATCTTTAATGAAACATCAAAGACGTTTCAAGAAACTGAGAATGGCTTGATGGGACTCAGGATTACCAGGAAAGGCTACCTAAAGTGATCTCAGGACTCAGAAGATGCTCAGGCAAAGTCCAGAAGTGGGTCCATGACCCTGAAATAACAAAACCTTGTTTGCACTTTATTCTCCAAGACCTGGAGTGTCCTTTGGCTGCTGAACTGGAGCTGCTTTCTCTCCAGCTCCAGAGCAAAAGGAGATCCTTTCCTTGGCACACTCTGGCCATCCAAGGTGTTGCCCTTGTTTCTGACACCACATCAGTCCGTGGTTTCTCAAAAGCAGTACATTGCAGAATGACATAAGGAAAAGAAAAAGCTAAAATGGGCTTAGTAACAGACACACTCATCAGACTGGCACAGAAGCAGAAGGGTTGTGCGCCCTGGGATCAGTCTGGAGGAAAAGGAATGTGTTAGTAAGACTGCCCTTAAGACAGAGCTGTAATTTGGTTTTACATGTTCCAGTATCCTCCTTTCTCACTCAGCTGTCTCCACCTGTTCCTGCTCAGCATCCTGAGGCAGGACATTTACCCCAAGGTGAGCGTCCCTGTAATTCCTTTATTTACATCTGACTCAGGTCTTTGTTCCTCAGAAGAGCTGNTGCGCCCTGGGATCAGTCTGGAGGAAAAGGAATGTGTTAGTAAGACTGCCCTTAAGACAGAGCTGTAATTTGGTTTTACATGTTCCAGTATCCTCCTTTCTCACTCAGCTGTCTCCACCTGTTCCTGCTCAGCATCCTGAGGCAGGACATTTACCCCAAGGTGAGCGTCCCTGTAATTCCTTTATTTACATCTGACTCAGGTCTTTGTTCCTCAGAAGAGCTGCACCAAACCAAACCAAACCCCAAACCAAGCTCTGCTGTTAAAATAGACAGGCTCTTAAACAGGGCAAGGACCACACACTCCATAGGAATCCTCATTCCCACAAACACTCAGGATTTGCAAAGCAGCAGGAATTGGGCTTGGAACAAACACATGAAAGTAATCCTAATGGATAAACTGGTGTGAAGCTGGCCCTCTGTGTCATTTCTTCAATGCCCTTAAGGACTATGTGGCAATTCCAGCCACACCAAAGCTGGAGAATACCTGGGAAGGGCAGTGAGTGTCCGACTCAGCCATCCGTGTACCCACAGGCTCACAGAGGGAAAGGGCCCAGGCAGAGCAACACTGGCAGCTTTCCTAAGAGCTGATGCCACCTCTGGGTTGCTGTGGCCCAGTGACACCAGTGACCACCTGCTGATCGGCCCCAGCACATCCCAGCATTTCCCTGCTGGATCAATAACCTCCCTGGGCTGAGTGTCCCCTTCATGTGTGCTTTCCATCTTGCCTCAGAACTGGTGAGGCTGCGTCACATACCCCTTGCCAGCCGACACTAATTACAGATCTGCAACCAGTCCTGATGCCTCTTCAAACCACAAGATGATAAAATTAGATGATTACTCACATCACCCTCTTTGCAGACAATTATCAGAGGGATACAACAGCATCTCCCCATTTCTTTTTCTAAGAAGTGACTTCAAGACCCAGAGAGTGAAATAGTGACTCATGCTCAGAGGTTTCTTCACCAGCTCTTATTTGAGCAGAGCTAACAATGACAAAGGCTGCTCTCTGTGCACAGAGACCTAAAAACTGAACACACATAGTCACACTGCAAGGACAGCCACACAACCCCCAGGCTGTGCCTCAATCCCAATCACTGGTTCCATTTTAAACCCAAAGGGGCTGCCAGGCACATCTGAGGCAGCACTGAGAGCAGGAGGGTGGGAGCCTGCATCCAACCGGGAGCACAAGGGACAGTGCCCGGCCTTCTGAGTGGCAGCTGGGCTCCTCTGGTGTCCCCTAGCCCTGAGCTGCAGCTGCAAACACCCAGCAGAGCTGTCCCTGGGACCAGGACAGGGCTCAGAGCTGCAGAGGCACCTCCACAGACACCCACCTGTTGCACTGCACGTCTGGGTACAGGCACAGAGCAATGTGTGACCGGGGCAGAGGTTCCTCGGGCCACTGTCTTGTCTCCATCAGTGCCAAAGGCAGATGCCTCACGTAGGGTTTAATGCCACTGTGTGTTAGGGCTGGCCCAGCTCAGCTGTTCCTTTAGGGAATCATTTGGGCACCGGGCTGAGCTGGGCATTTCCCACCCAGGCATGGCAGCATTCCCAATCTCCCAAAACCCCCCAGTCCCACTGCTCAGACTTCCCTTGCAGACAGCTGTGTGATTCCCTGCCAAGCACTGCTATCTTTGCAGGCATTCCCAGCCAGTCCTGCAATATCACACATACTTTGCAGACCTGCCCTGATTATGCTTCATGTTACAGTACCAGTTTTACACAGCTTAAAAGGCATTAATAAATAATGAATTGGAGTTGTTGGCCTGTTATATGTATAAGCAGCATGTGTCCAAAATGGTTACCAGCACATCAGTGGAAATTACCATAGATAATGATAAGCTACAATTAAAAGCAATCTATCACTCTGCTGGACTGTGTAACAGTATGTAATAAAAGATTAATCACTTATTAAAATAGCTACAAGTATTTCATTAACCTTTATGCATTATTTCTAATGGGGCTTGTCTGCGCTGCAGTGACTGCAGTGACTGAGTGGACTCGGGGACAGGAGTGCTGGGCAGGATTTGGGCAGCCCTGTGGGTGCACTGTGTAAGCCCCAGCTCTGTGGTGCCAGCCCCTCGTGTTTGCCCACCTGGGCAGAGGGGACTGGGGCACACAGCCCTGTGTGACACATCCCTGGCATGGTGAGGCTGCTCCTGCCAAGGGCCGAGTCCCAGAGCTGGCATCCCACACTGGCTGCCCCTGCTGCCCTCCTGCCCTGCCCAGACATTCTGCCTCCCCACAGGCCTCACTCCCTCCCTGTCATTCTCCAGCAGGTGGCTGAATGAACTCTTGCCACCTGCTTTCCTTCCCACAGCAGCAATCAGACAGGGCTGTTTTCTGGAGAGGAGCTCTCCGAGGAGCCCTGGATGTCTGTGCTCACCTTCACTTTGCACGAGCGTCGCCTACCCTGGGAACACTCCTATTATGCCATTTGCACCTAGGAAGCTCCTTCCATTTAGTGTGTTCACTTTCTGTTATCAGCTGGGCCTGGGTTTGCACAGACATATGGAAACTCGGGCAAAATCTGAGCACATGCAATTAGCTCTGCTGATTACTCGCAGCAGCACTTGCCACTGGACAAGAGAGGCTTTCAGAGCTGAAGTACCTCAAGGACTGTGTTTCCTTCACAGAAGCCACTCTGCTTCTTCAACACCTTGCTACTTGAAGCTCTCTCTGCCCATGGCAGCCTATCATGAGCCTGCAGAAACTAAATCAACTCAAAAATGATATGTGCAACTGAAAAGTGGTTTTCAGGAATGGTTTTTAAGTGTGTAAAAGAAGTCAGTGGCTTGTTGAAAGCCATCAAGAGGTATGCTTGAAGAATAGTGTTTGGAGACAGCGGAAAATAGCTCTTCATTCCAAAGGACAAAAAAGTATCTCTAGTTCTCTCTTCCTCTCCTATGCAAATGTTATCCTTTAATGGGGCTGGTCCTAGAGTGATAAAGGACACACCATTCTCCATGAGATGAAAGGATGATCTCTCTCCTGTGTTCCTTCCACACTTCCTCTGTGCAGGAGGGAGTCTGAATTCTGCTGTACCTTCTCAGACTCTGCAGTGTTTAAGCCCAGCATTACATCCTCTTTGGCTCTCCAGCCCTTCCAGCTCTCAGATGGAATCATCTGAGGCATTGCCTAGGCTCCAGCCCTCCTTTTTCTCGTATTAGTGGGACCTATTCACACATAAGGGACCTCCATTATGCTTGATCTGAAAGATACGTGACACGTGGAAACAACACACTTTGAAACATTCACGCGGCAGTTCTGTAACCTCAGCCAGAGTTCACAAGTTGTACACAGAGAGATTCCCTAAATCACTCCACTGAATACACTGCTCAGCAAAGCCACTTCTCCCGTGCCTGGGTGCAGTTCCTGCCTGTTGATACCTTTTGCTTTTGAAGGCTGGAACTCGTCTGATATATCAAGGCTGGGAGAGGAAGAAGTATTTTGCTCACAAAGGTTTGAAATCCCCATCGGTTTGCACCTGTGCCTTTCAAGCCAAACAAAGCTCTTGTATTGCTGGATGTCACAACAACAATGTGAAGTGTTGCTACAGTGTGTGGTATCACCACTCCCAGATCCCCCCTCAGCCAGGTCTGAGCTCCCACAGCAGAGGGAGCAGAGGGAAGGTGCAAGCCATGCTGCCCACGGTGTGAGACCCTCGGAGCCTGCAGTGCGGGGCAGGCTGGGCTCTGAGCAGCCACACTGGGTGCCCAGTCCAGGCTGGGCTCTCAGCAGCCAGGGTTTCATGCCCAGTGCAGTGTTTATAAGCTCAGGGTTCTATGACTGTAATAAGACAATCCAGAGAGAGAGGCCAAATACCTTTTTTGCCCTGGTAAGTTTTTGACACAAAACTTTTGATGAATTCAAAGTATAAGTTGTATAAAGAAGACTATCTTTTTGTTAATCATAGGATTGATACTTGACAGAACAAGTTCTCTCTGCCAGACTTGTCACAGCAGTGGAAACTGCCCCAGTGCTGAAATGGGGAAAGGTTAAGGAAGATTCCACAGGTAGCAACGATTCCTCAAAACTTCTCTTTGGCATATGCCTCCTTTGGCAATGGAAGAGGGGTTCTCTGCTGTGGACTTTATGGAGAGGGTGTGGAGCACAAGGAGATTTATGAACTGTTTTCTGGAGTGCAAGTGCTTTTCAGTTCTGGTATGTACAAACTTACATCTTCTGCTCAATTTGACAAGAAAGCAGAGTTTCACTAAATTGTCCCTGCATTTGCTCCATCCCACTTACTGCTTTCACATGCAGAAAGCATTCTTCTTCTTTTCAAAGATCCAAAGCAGGCAGGTCTCAGAAGAGAGCATTCCTGCCCAGGGTTGGATCCAGAGCTCTGCACTTGACTCAGTTAATAATGGGTGTCCCTGAACTCACTGTTCACAGGATGAATGGAATATTTTTCACCCTTTGTTTGCCTCCGTTCCTGGCGCCTTTGCAAACTATGAAAAGCTGAAAAATCTGGAGCTTGCCAAGAACTGTTAATAAAACGTAATCTTTCCCCTCTGGTCTGGCAGTCACATGTGTCAAACTGCATCTCACATCTGAGCTTGGGCAACACCTGAGCTTTTTCATGCCACATGGAGCAGAGCTGGGGCTCCACATTGGTGCTTTACAGAGCTCCCTTCCCCTCCTGCAATATCAGGGGCACTCAGGCACTGCAGCACAGCTCAGCCCAATGAGCCCCTCTTCCAGAAGCACATTCTAAAAACAAATCTTCACCTGTTTGCATCTTTCCAGTCCCTCTCACAGTTCATTTCATCCCCTGAAGTAATCGTGGTTATTTCAAATGTGTCTGTAAGTATCTGAAATACCTTTTGTGATTTCCTGCTGCCAAAGCTGGGCACTCACAACTCCCATCCCAGTCAGGAGGTGCCTTATGTTCCCTGAAACCACCAGCCCTGCAAGTGCTGCTCTCCATGCCCCCCTTCCCCAGCTCCAGAGTCAAACCCCCTGTCTTCCCAAGCATGCCAGCACTCTCACCAGCACCAGCACTGCCTTCCCCAGGAACAGACATGGGCTCCACACTAGGAAAAATTAATCTCCAAGCTGGCTTTCTGGTACCTTTTAACAGCACTAAAGAAAAGTTGGTGGCAAGAGGAGAAGAGGACTATTTTATTTACTTGTAAGTGCCAGAAAACAATTTTTTGTTTCTTTCTCAGGTCAGATATGTGTTTGTAGATAATTAAAATGCTAAATTACCTCCAGCAACTGCAGAAAAAAATCATTATTTAATTATATGTGACAAAAAAAATCGAAGTTTCTCAGTTCATTTTAAGATAAATAAATGAAACCACTAAAATTTGTTGCTTTGGTGGCTGTTCATAACAGGAAATAGTAATAACACGTTTCTGTCTGTAGGAACTTCCTCTGGTTCCCCTCTTGGCACTCAGGGAACTATAGGAAGCTGCCCCAAACAGTCACAAAGGCTTTGCCGTGGCAGGAAGCCAGTTCTGTTCACTTTCTGCCTCCTGCTGAGGTTACTGGAAGCCCTGCAAGGCTCCTGGCCTGGGCTGGGACAGGAAGGGAAAGGTCTGTGTCCGGCAGCTCCGCACGCCTGCCTTAGACACACACGGGGATTCAGAGAGCAAAAGCAACGCCCGGGTTTCCTCTGGCACTCCTAGTTTCTCCAGAGCAATGCAGACACTCTTACCTTACCCAGACCCAGAGCAGGGCACTCTGATCCCAGAGCACACCAGTCCAGGCACACAAGCAGGTGCTGCTCCCTGCACTCATGGCAGCCTTCCTGCAAACTAACAGTCACAGGCAGACAAATGGAAGTAAAATGGAAGCTGGACTCATCAAAACTGTGCCCTTTGACAGCTCAGATAAGATCCCATTACATTGTCCACATCCCTGAAGTTCCACTGGAAGGGGCTTTCCGTGTGCCAGAGCAATAGGGAGGTCCCTGAATGGTCACTATTGGCCACTGTGAAGTACATAGCTCACTCAGACACACCATTAAACACATCTTTCTAATTTGGAAAAGCAGATTTTGCCATCCTCCCCCCTCCTCAAGCTCAGAAATGTTAACAAACGCTGCAGTTCAGAGGTATGAACACGGCTGCCCTAATAATGTGTCTCTCTAGATTCTTGTCATGCTGCCCTGGTGATATTCAGTGTGATAATGAAGGCAGCAGGGAAGGAAGAACAGAGAAAATAGCAAACAACCTGGGAATAATGTGGAGTTGCCATGAAGAGTCACAGATTTGCTTACTGGAATTTAGAGCAGTTTGATTTTTTTCTCTGAAGTCCTTGCTGTAGCAGAAGCCTGTACAGAGCAGCAGAGCTGCTCAGTGGGGCTCAGCACTGCAGTGGCAGACCAGGTACAGACAAGAAGGTTGGTCCTGGGCACTTTGTCAGCTCAAAGATGCTCTTGGCCTACAAGATCCAGATGGAATGAGAGGGTACAAACAGCCCCAGGGCTGACATCACCTCACAGCCTCGAGATGTTCCTAGTTAAAATGCAGGGATGACCTCTCCACTGGGTGCCCAGTCCGGCAGCACCTGGGCTGCCAGGCACTGAAGAGATCAGGGGTCAAGAGAGCAGAGTGAAAAACCAGCTCCTCCAGCTTGCTGCAGGACCTCGGGAGTTATGGCTGTGGGAGAGAGGGGAAGTGAGAGGGGATGGGGCAAGGGAGAGAGGGAGGATCTGCCTGCAGTGGAAGGTGCAGGGATGGAAGGGCCAGGAGTGGCTCCATCTCCTCTCACCCTGCTGCCACTGGCTGCACTCCCTCCTCACCCCCAGCACCCCGGCATGACCCCCTGCACACCCAGCCCTCTGCTCAGCACTGCTCCTCAGTTAATGTGCTCTCCGGTTCACAGGCAGCACTGCAGAGCTGCTGCAAACACACGGGCATGGCAGGGAACTGCCTGTGCAGGGAGGCCTCTTTGGGAAGCAAGGAAAAGGTAATTTGCCAGGCTGATCATTAAGAGAGGGTGAGAGATTTAGGAGAGCTGTCTGTGCTGCTCTTTCTTGTGTCCTGGCATAAAATAAAGTGATGGGGTGGTTCAGAGTTTGGTACTGGGGTTTGCACCTGAGAAGAGCTGAGAGATTGTTCTGATTAGGTCCCTTCTACCCCCAGACTGAGGGGTGTAGGGAACTCAAGGAGTAGAACAGCAGATACAGCTGATATCAAACACACTGGGTTTAATACCCTCTTCAGCCTCCAGCTGCTGTGCCAAGGACTGAAGTGAGATCAGCAAGGGATTCAGACTTCTCTGTTCCTCCAAACCTGCAACGCACTGGAGTGAATGCTTTTTGTTTTCTGCTCATTTATCTAAACTTTAATGATGTGGTCCAGGTGGTAAAACTTCACTGTTAACTGTGAAGTAGAAAGAGCTTTTTGGTAGTTTCTGCAAACTCTGTACATATAAATTCATCAATTTGAGAGACGGATTTTTTTGTCTTTGCATTTGTTTTTTATCTTAATAGACACAATGTTTAATTCACTGCAACTAAAGATACTGGGATTTTAGTGAGTTTTCTGTCAGTTCCCATAACTCATTTTGATGGGAACCCATTGGATTTTAATGGAAACCTATTAGGTGAACATATTGTGATCATTAATGAACTTGATGTGCAATTACACGGGGAACCACCTAAAGGTAATTAAAACCTATCAAGACCACCAGGGAATAAAGAGAAAGGAAGTTACTCCTGTTTAAGACAATTAGTGTAGCCAATGATCTGAAAACAAAATAAATGATCCCTGAGAAGAAAAGCTGTGTAGGTGGCTATCCTGGAAGATTTAGGCCATGCAAACAAGGGTTTCTTTAGGAAATCAACAATTACTGTAGTTTGTTTTTTATTGCTGCAAGTAGTGCTTTGACAGGGAAGCTGAGCCTTTTCCTTCCTATTGCTTAACTCTTGGACGTTTTGCTAATCCTCTGGCACTCTGGGTCTGAGGCAGAAGAGCACAGATTGTCCTGACGCCTCTGTGCTCACAGCTCCAGACAGAGGGAAGCAGAGGAGTAGTAATTCCTGTTGTTTTGGAAGGACCTGCTGGACGACATTGTGCCTGGATTGTGCACACACACCATTCTCTGTGTGTTCAGGGTAGCTGGAGAGCCTGCATGTGGCTGACAGAGCCCAGGAATGGCAATACCACAGAGGTGGGTTCCAGGCACAGCAGGGAACAGAGCTGTGCTCCATCCTTAGTCCAGGGACTCAGATGCAGTGTAGATTTTCCCCCAGGCTAGTATTGCTCTGCCCTGTGGTGCTTGGTGCCAGAGACACACCTCCTAACCACGGAAGATCAGCATCTCGCAGAGCAAGCAAGTTGCAGGCTCACAAAGTGCCCGCAAATCACTGATCTATATCTCAAAATCAAAAGAAATCCTGTCGCTTGCTGACCACTGAACAATGAAAGGGTCCCTCACTCCAGCGTCCCTGATCTGTTCTGCATGCCTTTGGTACAGGAACAGGGAACATAACGTAATTAGCTGGTGGGTGATGTCCACCAAATGTCATTCCTGAACACATTTGCTTTCGTCCCTATTCACCAGCATCAACAGCAAGGCTGCTTCCCCATCCACTGGCAAAGGCTTTCGCCAAGATTTTAGAATTCAACAATGAAACAGGCCTGCAACTAAAACATTTATCTGGCAGTTTTCCCTCTTTAAGTCAAAGTGTTATGTTGGCACAGTGCGCTGTGGGTGGCGATTTGCCAGGGAAAAGCATGTGTTGGAAAACCTTGCTCAATATTACAGCAATCTCGTGCTCGCAGCCTCGCACGCCTCGAGGAGCAGCCTCACTGCCAGGGGGCTCTCGTGGCTGCCCCTCTGCCCAGGGCAGGCTCTGAGGGAAAACCCACCCTTGGCTCAGGCAGTCACCAAAGGAGGTGTTGCTGGACACAGCCTGATGTGTTCTGTGCCATGCTGAGGAGGAGAAGGAGAGGGAGAGGTGGGTGACTGCCATGAGTACAAGTCAGCAGAAAGGGGCTTTGCAGAGGACGACACAGAAAGGCATTGCTTTATATTCTTTAAACATTGCCTCACAGGTCCTTAAGTTTCTTAGGGACCAAATGTTGGACAGCTCTGGTAGGCTTTTTATAAGGGGCAGATAATCTTCACTAAAGCAGAAAGAAAGGCCAGAGGGAATTGTCTGTAGTACAGAAAAACATATTGAGGAGGCAGCAGTAACTTAATATGCAAGAGAGGCCTGGATTCAGAAGTCAGTTGCATCATTCATTTAGCAACACTCAAGCCACGGAGCAAGAGCTGGGCTGCCAAGTGTGTGCACTGGGCATTGTGCTTCTGCCAAGTTACATCTTAGAGGAGCCAAGGACCGAGCCAGGACAAAAACAAGAGGGTGAAACAGAGGAGCACCGAGCCAAACAAAATCAGGACTCCTTCCCCCCGTGCTGGTCTGCTCTGGGGGCAGGAGAACTCTGGCCATCCTGCTGTCCCTGTGGCACGGGGGCAGTGGGCAGGGCAGAACCTGCTGCCACAGCAGAGCTCGGTGCCAGCAGAGCCCTTCCCCAGCACACACAGCCAAGCCCTCCAAATACATCATCCCCTGGCTGTCCAGCTGCACTTCAGCCTCCTGGGGCACTTCTAGGTGGGAGGTCCCTGAGACACGAAGTCTGCTGCTGGCAGAAGGGCTCCAACCCAGCCCTGGTTTCTGGGGCTCGTGCTGGAGGTCACTGGGGGAGACAGGGGCCTCTGCTTTTTCAGACAGGATGGTCTGAGCAGGCCCTCTTCCCACGGAGCTGGAGGTGTCTCCAGAAACTTTCCAGCCCGAGCACGAGCAGGACAGTGCAAACAATGTACCTTCTGTTCTAAGACAACTGGCTACAGATTTGTGACCAGAACTGGCAGCTTTAAGACATCAAAAAGCCACGAAATAGGTTATCATTCCTTCTGCTTTTTCAGCATTAAGAACACACACATCTCAAGTCTTCAGACATATCCTTGTCCTGTTCCCCATTTCACTCCCTTCCTGCTCTCTCCTCCATCCCCACAGCAGCCTCAGGCCAGATGTTCCCCAAACACATGGCCCAGTGGGTCTGTCACTGGACAATGACAAACTGCATCTTCTCTGTGTAATCTGTGAATGACAAATAACCTTTTTCACATCAATCTTTGTAACATAAAGTTGTGCAACACCTCCAGGGTCTGTTTGAGACCCTGGCTGTTGTGCTGGGGCAAGAGTTACTGCTGTGATCACCAGGAGTTACAGCCCCCCTTGGAAAGTGCAGTTTCAGCTTTGAATTTCTTAGTTTAGACTGTGATTCCTCATTACACTTTAAACATTAATGCAGCTGCAACACTGGAATTTGCTTTGAATGGCGTGGATATAGAAGATATGGGACAGGTAACTGCAATCTCTCGTTGCACCACAAACCTTCAGCCCAGCCAAGCCCTGCTATCGGTGCAGCTCCAGGAAGTGGCAGGGCAGCCTCCACAGCTATCGCAGAGTGTGGTTTCAGCACAAGCCATTTCATTTCCATTTAATGAGGTTTCCAAGTAAAGCCATTCTGGGTTTTCCAGGACCTTCATGTCGCTCTGCTTCAAAGGAGCGGCGGGTGGGATGTGACACAGGAAATCGCGGGCTGGGCAGCTCCATCCTGAGCTGCACACAAACCCTGGAATCTAGCACACCTCAGTGGAAGGCAGCAGAAGAGCCCCCTTGTCGGGGCTCCCGTGCTGGGAGCTCTGCTCCAGCCGCCTGGCAGGGCAGGAGCCTCACCCCCGGAGAGGTTTCGGGAGGAAGGGTCACAGCCTGAACTGCTGTGCAGGGGGTACTCACAGTATCTGAGCAGGCAGAGGAACACCTCACTTCCTCTGAAAGACAACATAAAAGTAAAAAACATCGTGTGTAGAGCAGAAGGGGAAAAACATGTGGCTGTGATTCATACAGCAACCTTCCATCAATAAGCCTTTATAATTCTATCTGTTGCACCTCACTGATGTCTGGAGCTGCTGTGCTTCCATGTCTTCCGATGCACAAAGGGTGTTTGCAGAAAAAAATAAAGATGATACAGGAACACTGTGCTTGTGCCAGTAACAGAAGCCATCCTTCAAACTGCTCCCTTCCTGACAGAAGTGAGTGCAGTGTACGTGCCTGAAATCCTCCTTTGGAATCCTAGCCAGTTTCCTCTTTACCCTCCATTTGAAATGAAGCAGGAGATGGGAATAAAAGCCTTTCCTTTTCTGCAGTGTTCTTGCCTTTTGTCTCCGTGGTGTGGCTGGCCTTGCCCCTGCTGCAGCTGAGCACATTCTTTAGCTCCATGTTCCAGTTGGGATTTTTGACCTTTGGAAGAATATAGCAGTTCCACCACCAGCAGGTTCTCAGTTCACAAACACTTCTTCCGTCAGGGACACCACTCCATTCTCCTTTCCTCTTTCCCCAGACCACCAGCAAAAGCTTCAATTACCTTTTCCTGCCAGCCCTGCAAGCCATTTAACCCCCTGCTTTGCCCTGGGCAAGCTCAGTAACTGATTTGCCATTGCTTTGTGCCTGGGTCTCCTCACATACCTGAGGCAAGAGATCAGAGGGGTGGACACACAGCAAAATTTGAGGTACGAGGTGAGATCTAGAGTGGTTTTACCTTCTTGCCTTTGTTTTGTATGTCTCTCTTCAACTCAGCTGCTGCTGATGGGGGCCATGAGAAGGACTTGACAGTGCCCACAGAAGTGAGGGGATAGCATGGGATCCACGGTGTCATTTTGTATTCGTTGTTCCGATCCAACATATCTAAACATTAATATTGTTCTTTGGTAGATTTATATGATTTCTGGTGTTTGCATTCCCTTAACTTAAGAGCACTATTCCAAACCTGTCACAGTCACACTAGGCTGTCACAGACCCTTCAAACCCAGTGTGTCTGTCTGTCTGCAATCACCCAGACTAGTCCCACACTGAGTCCCTGCATCCCAAGACACACAACTTCCCTGCACCAATATAATACATGGATTGTACCTGTATATCACATTAGCACTGTGATAGCCTATTTTCATCCCAATCCTCACACTTACTCCTGGCTCTAAATTGTTCTTTATAAAGAGGTCTGCAGGGACCTTGTTATTTTTATTGCTGTAATAAGGCAGCTCTACAGGAGAGAAGGAAAGTGTTTAGAAAGATAGTAAAGGCCCTGAGGCTGTCTGAATGTCAGGGAAGGCCTGTTGCAGAGGCCAGGCAACTTGGGCTCTTGCCTTGGTGAACAGTAATCAATTTGGCTTGCAAATTGTGTACCAGGCAATAAAATACAAAAGGTGAAGCTGCCCAGCTCAAGGATTAACCTGCACCAGGATCCCTGGCCGAGAAAGGAGGAAAGCAGAGATATAACCCCTCCTCAGAGGGTGCTTTGGGGCCGTGCTCCTCCTTCCATCCCCAGGGAACAGGCACCTTCAGCTGCAATAATCTGAACCCCAGGGAAAAAGCAAATCAGCAGCAGCACGTTTATGTATTTCAAGTAATTCAAAGCCCAGGCTCCTGAGGCAGGTGATGAATGGTGTTACCCAAGGTGTGTGCTCAGCAGGCACGAACGCTCAGCAGTCCTGTTAGAGCACGATGGAGAGAGAGAGAGAGTTAGACAGACAGACAGGCAGGGAGATAAAGTGTCCTGGTGGACCTGGAGGAGATGAAGTAGCACATTGACAGGTGAGAAGTGCCTGTCAGTAAAGAGAATCAGCACACTGAGTGAAACAGCCGTCCATCCCATCAGTGCTACTGGCTCATCCAAATGCAAGTCCTCCCCCACGCATGACAGAAGATCACGGCCTGGATTTAATTTCCAAATCAAGCAGTAATAACAGAGAGAGAGAATGCTGAAGGTAGAGCAAGTGTAAGAGACTTGCAGGGTTGCAGCTGAAGCAAAAACAAACATTAGATAAATTGGGTGCCAAGAGCTGTGCCCGTCCTGGCCGCAGCCACTCTGGCTGAGCAGAGATGCTCGGTGCTTCTGCCCAAATGTCACAAACCAGAAATGCTGTTTCATCAAGAGCACAAGTGCTCCCCGGGAACGTGGGCAGCTCAGCAAAGCCTGAAATAGCAATACTTCTGAACAATTTGTTCCTACATTCTGAAGTCTATACCCCTATATACTTTATTGTTATATATCCTCTCTGACACTTGGAATTATTGCACAGAAATGCTTCAGTATTAGAGATAGGTAATGGTTTGGTAATGCTATTTTGCAGGTTTTTTCGCAACTGAAATATTTCAGATGTTTTGACCAATGTAGCGTTTCAACAGTTAGATTTTTATCACAATTTAGGACCAAAAAATAAATTTTGAAATACCAGACTTTCTTGGGGGACCAATATTTTGCTTTCCAAAAAGCCTCATTGCTGAGAAACAAGAAGTTAGTGTCTTGGGAAGTGCTTTGGTGCTGCAGCAGCATCTCAGACACGAGGGCACGCTGTGCTAAGAGATGAGGCTGCAAACGATGCTAATGTGGAAACTGGAGCTCCAGCAAACCGTTCATGTCCCTGGTGAACAGCTGAGCTCAGTAGCTCACAACTGTTTGCTTTATACGCTCCCTTGTTGTTGCCACGAGGCCAAGAACACATATTCAGTTCCCTCAGCATTCCTGCAAGACTTAATACTCATTCCAGGTTCCCTCTTGGCACAGAGAATTTGCTGGCTTGATCCAAAAGTGAAAGCCTCTTTTCTTGTCTCAATCCCATTGCTTTCAGCAAAGTGGCAACTTGCTTTTCCAAGTGCTCTGGGATTGAAAGAAAGAGCTCTCCACTCCATACCTGTGTGACCCACAAAGGCTTGGCCTGGAAGATTTGCAGCAGGAGCTGTTCTGCCACCATTATCTCAGAGCTCCTTTTCACATCTTACAAGGCAGTGATTGATCTGCCCATTGCAATGGGTTTGACTAACATTTCATTACCTGTCCCCACTGAAAATGTTGTTTGATTTAGGTTCAAAGAGCTCATTATGAAGGGGTTTTTTTTCCTGAGGAAAAAAATGAAATGCAGAATAAGAGAGTATCAAATCCTGAGCTAATTACAATTTGCCAAGGTTTGGTTGGTATATGAGTGTGTCTGAGATTTTGCTCATTACCAGTTGTATAATATAATTTCTGCTGCACAGTTAATTAGTACCCCAAAAATAACCTCAGGAATTTACACAAGCCTGGTTGGAGGACAAGAAATAAATCACTGAGGAGCAGGTCTGGGGAAAATCCCCAGCGAGGACATTTTCACTATTGATGTAAAACACTCAGAGGTTTAACTTTCAAAACAGGTATTTTGGGAGAAGCTCAGAAGTGTCTCAAGAACAGCCCTTGTGCCATATTTAGGCAGTTAAACTCCATGTCATTCCACAAGGTCAGTGTTTTTGTCTGGCTAATGTCAGTAGATCTCCAAGAGGCCCCAGCCCAGGTGGGACTCATGTTGTCCATTGCCTTGGCAGGAGCACCAGGGTGATGTTCAGCCCAGCTGAATGAAACTCAGAGCACTTGGTTTCCAAGACTCCCCTTCTTTCCAAATACCTGAAGCTGACTCAGAACATTCACTTAAGCACTAGCACAGACATCTTTTCCTTCCACCAGCACAGGATTCACCCTGAGACAGTGGAAATGTCCTTGAAGCTTTGAAGCCAAGAGAGCTGAGACAGACCAGGTGACAGATCTGCTCCCCACACTCAGCCAGACTCCCTTCAGTTCTGTATGGACACATGAATTACCTTCCCAGCTGTGCAGAGTGACTGAGGAATCATCTTACTCCTAAAAGGCTTTATCTTGGCTGCTGTTGTTCCCCACTGCAGGAACGAGACATACTGGAAAGATGCCATTGAAATTTTGAGGCAGATGGGTTTTACTGCGTATGTGGGTTTGGTGGACTTGGTTTGTTCTCCAAGTCTGTTGAGCTATTCTGAACTTAGGAACCTCTGCATATTCCTTCTGAACCACTTCATTCATTCCTAGTTTCTGCCCTCTCCCATTCAGATGCTTTTGCCCTTTCAAATTTGTGCAGTTGTTCCACCCCAGCCAAAAGACAAAATAAATTTACGACGTACACAAGTGGACTCTCCATAAGCCTCTTCCAGCAGCTCGGCAAGAAATAAAGTCTACTGGGATGTATTAAAACCAACGATCATCCCAGACTCTTTAAAAAGAACTTGGATACCAGTAACCCAATACGTTGCTGTAAAATGTCTTGCTCTGTCTGGGTCTGTGTTTGTCATCACATCAAAGCCTACAAGTGGTCTCCTGCATTGGGATTCTTCATTATTCACCACTCCTCCCAAATCTGATGTGATCTGCAAACCAGGAAATCTTGCCTTCTATGTCCTCAGCCAAGTCTTTCATACACTGTAACTATCAGAAAGACCAGGATCCGCCAGTGCAGTCTCCTACAGTACACGTTCCTTTATTAACTTGTCTTTCATCTTGAAAGGCTTCTATTTATGCCTCCTTTCCCCACTCTGCTCCTGTCCTCTGGCCAATTTTCAATCAGTGAGCCAATTCTTCCCCTTTCCAACTCCCCACCTTTCGACATTAACCTCCGACGCGGGACCCTGTCAAACACTGTCTGAAGATCCAAGCCTCTCCTGACTCCTGCTTAGCCTCTTGTCTATGCCGACAGGAGTGTATGTTCTAAAAAAAGAAATTTCCAAAAGTTAGCGAGGCAGAAAAGGTCCTTTCCGGAAACCATACTGGCTATCTTTGGTCAAGCTGTGCGTTTCTCAACAGGCCACCTTTCATCTATTAAAACATTTTCTAAGACTTGTCTTCACCTGAAGGGAAACGAACTTCCCTGCAAGACCCTGGTGCACATCTGGGTCGTTCCTTAAATAATGGTGGGAGGCTGTCCGCCTTCCACCTTTGAGGAATCTCCTGAAAACACTTCAGCTCTGTGAAGTGCCTGTGAAAACCTTTCCAATTTAGACCCACAGTTCCTTTAACCTCTTTAATAAGAGAGCCATGGAGTAGGGGGTTTGGTACCAACCATCCACTTCACACCCTCCAGCTCCCTGAAAGCTTCGTTTTCTGTGCTCTCTTTTCCTTTGAGGAATAAAGTCTGGTTTCCACCTTTCTACTTATAACTTTGGTCCAGGCAGCTCCTCTCTGACTCAGGTGTATTCTCTCTGCCAGTAGCCAAGCATGATATTTCTACTTGCCTTTTCTCTACTCTGTGACCAATAGATTAAAACAAAATTAGTTTCTGTCTTTGCAAGCCAGCCCTTTTCTTCCTGCTGATGTGCAGGCTCTGCCAGCTTGTTCTCACCCTGCTCAGCTCCAATGCCAAAATGTCCCCAATTACCAAAGAATCCCATATATCCTGCTCTGTGTGATCATTCCTACACCATTACCAGCTGCTCAATTCATAGCCTCTCCTAGAGGCAGCAGTAAACCTGTCTCAGAGTGCCACTTTACACCCACATTGAGTCTCCCTGGTCTCCAAGGGCAGTCTCAGCTCACAGTCACCTTTCTGCCATGCCATTTATCGAGATATCTGTGTACAAGCAGTTCCTGCCTTGCATGCCACTTGAGCAGATGGATATCCTATGTTGCTTACAGAGCCACAGGTATTTTCCCCAGCCACTGTGCTGTTTTGCTTGATTAGAAAGAGCTGACTTAAACACATTCCCTCAGTTGCATGGGCTAGTTACAGTACCTCGTAGGGAGTGGCTGCAGTTGGTGTTCTCTGTATGTTCACAGAGCCCTGCACAAAGGTGCTACATCTGTAAAATGGAAAGGAGCAGCACTGACACATTTTGGGCAGTTGTTCTGAGGTTTGAGTCGTTGTTGGGGCTTAGTGGGAAGCAAAAAAAGATCAACTCTAAATGATTTGTATGTCCAGTGCAAAGACTGAACTCCTCACAGGCTGTCCAGTTCATTAAAATGTACCAGTGTAGGGAGAAGTAAAAATAGTTCTGCTCTGTCTGTCCAACTTTGATGTTCTTCACACCAGGCAAGGCAGGACAACTCTTCCCTTCAGCTGGAGATGCTTCACTGTCCCAGGCTTAGGTCATCCAAGGCAGAGACAGCTCCTCACCAGAAACGCTTCCAATCTCTGGGATAAGGAGTGGTACAGCAGCAATTCTGCTGACAGCTGGTGGAGCAGAGGACTGAGACTCAAGCTGAAAGCTCTCCATGGCATTGTCCCAGGCAGACAGTCTGGCTGACAAAGCACTGCTCTGCAGGCTTCTGTGAGCAGCAGCCATGTCAAGAGGAAACCCCTGCCCCTCTGGGTTTTCCTGAATTCCTCTGCATCCCAAGGCTCCCCAGCTGCACCCACCTGGCCAGCCACAGCCTAGGGGAAGGTTCATCCCCGATGTGCAGAAACTAGGCCAGGCTCTCACAGGTTCTTGCTGGGACCTTAACACATCAGGTCAGCAAGAGCAGCAGGAGAGGCTGCAAAGGTGGGCTGGCACTGCCCAGCACCGTGCTGGCAGCCAGGGACAGGACAGCACACCTCCAGAGGCCGGGCTGCAGGGTCACCCACCCCTTCCAGCTCCAAGCCCTACTGCAGCAAAGTCTCCTCGTCCTCTGCACGGCGCTTCCCTCCCCCTCGGCCCCAAAGATGGCCAAGGTCACATTTGCTGAGTTCCAGGCTCCACAGAAGCTTTGTTTGTTTCAGACAAGCCGGGGGGAGCAGACAAGAGAGAGTCAGTCAGTGTTATCACAACTAATGCAGCTCATTAGAATTGTTTTAAGCTCTGAAAGCAAATGAATATCTAATGAGATTTCCCCCCAGGTGTAATTAGCAATAAGCTTTACATTGCTCTAAAAATACCCTCCAATTTTTTGAGAAACTAAATGCAGATAACTGGAAGCTCTAGTTACACTTAATGAACTGAACAAAGCACATTGAAAACTAAGAATATTTTAATTGTGTTTATTTAGCCTTCAGCAAAGGATCCAAGACATTTTCATAATCATCAAATTAATTTCAAAATGCTCCTTTGTAAGTTGTCCAGCCAGCAATGTCGATGTTGATCATATAGAGAGGGCTATTTCCTGATCGGACAATCCATTTAGGAAACAATGCATTATTCAAAGAACTGGAGCCATCTCTTCACCAATTCTTCCTCCACGGGCAGTTTAGAGTATGAAAAGAATTTATCAATGCAAGAAGAAACACTGCAGCTCTTGTTAATGAAAGTAATTATGATTAGATATCTGCTTTCTCTGTATCTGCCCCAAAAAGAATGGAGAGGAAAATACTTTCTTTAAACTTCTCAAGAATTACTAGAAGTGGGTATTACCTTGCACATTCATTTCAACTGGAAGTTGACTTTCTATCACCGAGTGTCCCAAATGCCCAATTTATTTTGGCAACTATCAGCCAGAGCTACCTAAAGGTCTGACTTTTGAAAGAAGCTGTATCATCTTTCCCTGGAAGTGTTTAGGGCTCAATCCTGGTTGTGATTAAATCAGGAAAACATCACCAAGACCCCGTGCCGTGGTTTCTCTGCCCCTGGTGATTGCTGCCAGGCTTCCAAGATGTGGCCTGAGGTGGTCACTTTCCCTGGGACACCTCCAGCCTCACCCTCAAACAGAGCTTGAGTCGAAGAAGCAAATTCATAGAATGGGAGCAGTGTCGAGCCCTTTCCTGGGAATTGTCCATCTCATTCCACTAGAAAATTCAAAATCCCACCAATAATCAGTGCCTTGCACTTCCCTGCACTTCCCACACAGATAACAGGACAGCTGCTGCTTCCCATGTGCCTGAATAACCACAGAAGAGCAGGACACAGGAAGGGACTGTGGTAACTCTCCCTTCTGCTGCTGCTGATGGTGTTTCCCAGTGCCCAGTGGAGCCCAGGCTGGGCCAGCACGGCCCAGGGAGTCACATCCCATCCATGTCCTTTGTCTCCACGCTCGCCGGTTCCCTCTGAAGCATCGCAAAGGAGAGTTAATTAATTCTGATCACTCCTAATAGTCTTCTAGATCACAAATTGGTGATTCAGCTTCATTAATTTGATTTCTAACATTTCATCCTTTGCACTCTCTGCCCGATTAGCTCCTTGAAATTTAGTTTCAGTAAATGGGATGAGCAAGGCAGAAACTTCCAAAGAGATTTTCCTCACTGGCCTTTGGAGGACACAGGGTGGTGCAGAACCCCTGGACTTACAGCCAGGGCACAGTCACCTCGATTCTGCAAACTTCTTGGTGATGGGGTAGGGTGGCTGTGCTGCAGTCTGAGCCACTTTGCAAAGCAGCAGTGATTCTCCTTTCACTCAGACAGGCCTAAATCAGGCAAGGCACCAGTGCAAATTGCACTAGAGGAAGACTAGCACAGGAGGAAAATCAGAACATAGAATGTCTGAAAAGAATAAAGAATTAATTTTTCTGATTGTGTTTTTATATAAAAGCTGACATTGATTTGTAGGAGGATGTAAGCAGAGATTATATATACTGAAAAGTTCTCTAATCCTTCAGGCATCTGCACAGGCAACATTAGAAACAAAGCACGTTGTATCAGCTGCACTTTGGAGGAGCAAGAACACCACGAGTCATCAAACACTGTTCCTGGGTCTACAGCACATTTAGACAGGTCATTGCTGTGTGACCCCTGGACAGGACTATTTGTACGTGGAGCAGGTGAATACAGTATTCTATATTAGGGATCTGGGTGGGTGTTAAAAACTAAAAGACATTTTTTGAAATGACCCAAAGATCATTATGGCTTTATTTTCAGTTTTCAGATGAGAAGACTGTAACGTGACATGTTCGTACTTGTTTTACTGTGGTAGGTTTTTATTGTATTCCATGTACAGCAAACCTCTTCCAATGGGAGACCAAACCATGTCTTCCTTGAGTAGGACCTAGTCTTCCTTCACAAGAAATAAAAGCTTCAAAATACTTAAACATTCCTGCAAATCAATGCCATACTCACAAGAATCATTACTTTGTCTGGGGAGGGAAGTGGGTGGGAAAAACATCAGTCATTCAAATAGAAGTATGTGATTCTGTTGACACTGCAAGTTTCATGGGAGGGTCAAAGGAAAACTAGAAAATGTTCTCTGGTCCAGGAAGAAAGTTGAACCTTTTCCAGGCTTGAATCAGAGAGGTGCGTGTGGTTTTGCCACAAACCCATAAGGACATACAAGTGTGGGGACATTCTACTAGGCCTAAGCTAAAGTTTATCAGAGCAGAGCAATGAGAACTCAGGTCCCACCTGCCTGGTGGGTTTCACTGCAAACACATCACAGAGCTCGAGCTGCAAAAGGAAACAGATTTCTGACGCCAAAGGGAATCTTGGGGTGAAAATATTTTCTACAAACTCAGTTGAAACATGCAGATGCACACCCAGAGCAGCACAACCTGAGAGAGAAAACAACCCACAGCTGTGGCTGGAAAACCCCCTGCCCTGTTGGCAGCGCAGCTTTTCACATCACAGGAGCCAATGAAAAAGTGCTCGAGTGTTCTCACTGCTCAGACATGTGCAACCTGGACCCTTCGCTGGGCTTATTGTTCCCTTGCAAAAGGCCCATTTAGAGCAAGCCCAGCAAGCCTGAGAGGGGAAGGAGGACAATGGCAATCTCTCCCATTCAGCAGCACAGGCCTAGGAAATATTTGCTACTCCAGGAGAGCAGCAGAGGCGCCTTTTCAAAGCTCCCTTTGCTGGGAGCTGAGTGACAGCTGAATCACAGTGCTGCTTTCCAAGAGCCAGACCTCAGTAGCACTGCCAAGAGTGGCCCGTTGTATTCAGAGCCCCGACACAGCTGCAGTTACTGGGAGGTCCTGCCATTGTCCTCCCCCAGCAGAAAGATGTTTCTGTCCCCCCTTCACAGACCTCCATCGCTGCCCAGTGCAGGCAGGCTGAATGAGAATGTCAGCAGCGAGCACGGAGCAGATGTGAAGGGACCATGCTCTCTGACCTGGATTCACCCATCACGTGGGCTAACGCTGCTGCACTGAGGACTGCTTTGTACCACAACTTCAGGGGGATGGGGTGCTGCCATCCCAAACCACAGGGCTGACCAGCTCGGCAATGGGGCTTCCAGGCAGGCTGGGGGAAATTCCTCCAGAAGACATCCAGGAAGAGATCAGCACCAGAAGAGTTTTGCAGGATCTGTGCACTCAGAGTATACTGAAAACTCTCCACACTCTTAAATTCTGCTAATTCTCCCCTAATCCCACTCTTAAATTTTGCTCAGAGCACATGGGTCACAATTAATACCCCACTTTTGAATGGTGGCTGTAGACTTCAAGTCCAAGTTTTAGTGGAAATAAAACCAATAAAAAGTAAAAGTTTTAGAAAGCATTAATAATATAAAGTCTTCTGGAAGTAAGTCAAACACAGTCTGTGGTATCATTCTGTCTGCAGAATAGTAAAAAGAAATTTATTCAAGACAAAAAAAAAGTTAAAATAACTAGTGAAGTCCAAAGTAAATACGATGCAGAGAAAAGCAGAGCTGAGTAAAACAGGAGGAAAATGCCACAGATGTTCAAATTTTAAGCAAATTTTGTCCCCATTATGTTTGTGACACTTCTGCAGTGCATGCTAGAACTGTAATTCATTAGCCCAGTGCTCACGTTGAGATTTTAAATATTCACTGGAGGTGCGCCCAAGTGCCTGAGCACACAGAGCTCCTGCCTGGCTGTCCCTGCACAGGCGCTGCCCCAGCACACCCAGGGCACAGGGGAAGGACCAAACGGCACCCCTGACAGCTGGCCAAGAACAGGCAGGCAGGGTGAGAACACCTGGGAGGTCTGTCAGCAGGGCAGGCAGTGTGGTCTGGGGGGGATTTGACTTCATTTGGGAAACAAGGGGACACTTGGGGAAGGGCCCGTGCTCCTGGGGATGGTACAGGAGAGCAGCTGCTTTACACTGTCAGCCAGATCAGAGCCGAGCGTGCATCCAAGGGCTGGATGGGAGCCAGGTGCACTAAATGACTACAGACATACCTAAGATACAGGGATGGTAATCTCTCACCAGGTTTGAAATGCAGATGAGGGTCTGCAGAAAGGGCAGCAACACAAATATCTTGGAGCTGAGAAAAGGCAACTTTGAAGGGAAATGAGACAAAGCTGAAGGAAATTGGCGGGGATTCAATCAAGCCTAAGAAACGCACAATGGACAGAGTTTAATGCAGCCAGAAATTCCATTAGAACAGTTCTGCTTTACAGCATTTTTTGCATCATCCGAATTTTTTTCATGTGTCTCTCCATCAGTGTCAGAAGCTGAAAATTCACACGGAAAAAGCGCCATGTGCCAAAGTAGTAAAAGCAGGGGATGTAGGGGATGCCCGACTCCTCCGGAGCCAGAGCAGCAGTGCGGGAAGCCCCGGGCAGTCCGAGCTGCGGGGCTGTCCGTGGTGCGGGCACCGGGAACCGCAAAGAGCTCCGGGCACAGGGCAGGGGTGGGAGCGACGCGGTAAACTAGAGGGACGGGGCAACTTCTTACCCACACTTCAAAGCAAATAAAGTGCCAGTACAGACAGCACAATGGGGCCATTGAAACCAGAGAGTGATAATGGGAGAGGAGGCGGCACCATACAGCTTAAAACCAAAGCAGATTCTTCCCAGAACTCACTCCCAGAGGCATTGCAAACTGAAGGGAAAAACAAGAGAGTAAAAATAGATTCAACTCTGATCCACAGTAATTGCACAGCAGGGATAATAGGGATCTCAGAGGTGGAGACCATGAAGTGGCAAAATTTTAGAAGCAAAAACTGTGGGCACCAAGAATTAAAGAAGTTGATGAATCTGGAAACTACAACCTAAAATGCTGTTTCAGCTCTGGGCTGGCTGGGACCTTCCTCTAAGTTCAAGAAAGGGTTCTCCAAGGATTCCCGCTGCCTTGATAGACAGAGCCCCTTGCCAGGAAGGTGGGGTATGGGCAGCTTAGAGAGACACTAAACCCCAAGGAGAGGGAAAAACATTCTGCTCCTGCCCCTGGCTGTAAACAGAGCAGGTAGGAAGCCTCCACCTCTGCTTATGTAGTTATCCCGATGAACTACAGTGCTTTCCAGCCCAGCAGGATTCTTCCACCCTTCAGTTCCAGGGGGAGCTTATACTGAACAAACTACATGCACTCTAAAAGCTTGCTCTTCCCATGGATCTGCCTTTGTTCTCATTTTATCTGCCTCAGAAGGCAAGATAATTTTGACTAACACAAAGTAATTAAAATGAGAGACTTGAGTCTTAAGCTACTTAACATTTGAATTTCTTCCAAGTTGCTGACTCCTAAGTAGGTTAGACACGGTGGGCAGGAAGTCTGGGACCGGGGCCGGGCAGCCCGTGGGGCTCGGGCACACGGAGGGGGCAGAGCTACCAACTCTGCCCCACAGACAGGGACAAGTGGCACAGCCAGCAGCTCCTGGCGTGTTCCCTTCTCCCGCCTCTCGCCAAGGAATGGCCAGTGCCCTCGGCCTCCCAGGGGAGGGCAGATCAGTGCCACAGAGCCTGGGCAAGTGCTGAGTGCAGCCTGTTTTATCTGGGTTGGAACAGGGGTAATCACAGTGTGCATGGCCACTTTCATGTGCTACAAAAATAATGACTCATTCTTCCTCCCCAAACCAACCATGTCATGGAGAGGAGAAATATACTTTGTTTTCTCTTTTTTTTTTGCTTTCTGGTTTCTGATCCATTGGGCTGCTTTCATTTCATATTTTAAAATGTTCTCACAAAACCACAAAGATTACAAATATGTTTTCTAACATGAGAGCTCAAATTGCACAGCCATTTCTTTCAGCATCTGGAATTAAAAAAACATCCCACCAAATATTGCAGGGTTTAGTCACACTACCAACAGGACAGAGTGAGTCCTCTTCCAGCAATCATAGCCTGATTGGAGCACATTGTTCCCAAGGACAGCTCTTCCTCAGGAATAGTCAGGCAAAGTCAGAGAGCAAACCTTCCTTCTGCTCTCACTGCTGACTCTATCAACTCTATCCTGAGGAACTGAAGCATGTCTTTTCCTGACTGACAGTGCTCCCCCACCTGTAAGAAAATATTTCAAATATTATACATACCAGAGTCCCCATATTCAAAGAATCTCAAACCTCCCTGCATTTACAGCACGAGCACAGACCTTCTGCTGAAGAATGGAGCATTGGGTCTCTCTCAATGTCACACTAAATTTATATGTCCTTCAGACAGGAGGCATATGTCATTTTTCTCTGATTAACACATTTCTAATGGGATCCAGACAGGTCTGATGGGGAGACTGGGATTGGAGGGAAATGAGGTGGTTTTGATTCAGACCGTGGCTTCCATCAAAATGCTGTGGTCTGCTTAGAATGTCTGCGGACATCACTTTACAAGGCACACTCACAGACACACAAAACCCCTGGGGATTTTCAACCCCGCCTTGCAGCAGGACCCAAACGAGAACCTTGTGCCCCCAGCCTGCCAGGAGCCCCTGGCTGCCCCCCCAGAAGATGCTGAGATGCACCACAACACGCAGGCTCCCGGCAAGAGCCGGCGCTGGCTGTACACACACCACAAACCCCACGCTGCCTCGCATCAGACGGTGGGGATTTGTGCTTTCAGAAGGTTCTACGAGTGCCTTAGGACTAGATTCCTGAAAGCAAACCCTGGGCGTTGCTGCTGGCTTTAGGCCTCACTGCAGCTACCCTGGGGGAAATGTTTCCTTCATGCTGGCTCCTGGAGCTATGCCCAGTAACAAGGCAGCATCCCCTGTATTTTAGCTGTCTAGTAAAACCTTCAAATGCTTCTGGCTCACAGTTCAAGCATTTGAACCAGCCTCGTCCCAGGGTAACAAGCTACCCCAGTGTATAAAGAGTAATGGTTTATGCCTTTCCATCTGAGCACATGAGAACAGCAGCAGAGTGTCACCATTCTTAGCTAATTTGGCACTTCAAGCAAGGACGGGGCTTTTATCTCTTCCTTTTCATTATAACATGGTGAGACAAACATTCGATATCAATAAGTAACTAAGCTGGCTACAGAGGACAAACAAATAACTGCAGACGGTTGTTTGGTAAGTGATGAGCCTTTCTGGGCTCGATCACCACCTGTAGGCAAGCTTTGATTTCGACATGAGATCATGGAAGAGAAAGTCAGGCACAAAGCAGCACCTCCTCTCCTCGGGTACCTGGGACAGCAAACACAGCTCCTGTAAGCTCCTCTGGGGAATGGGGCAGAGGCAATAACTCCAATGCTGTTTCTTCTTCTACCCAAATTCTGTCTGTTCTTTGCACATGTGCTCCCGTATTCCCACCCAAGCACACAATCTGCACTGTGTGATGACATTAACAGTGCAAAGGCTGCTTCAAGAAAACAATTCCATGTTACCTCCCCCTTAAGAAGGGACTAGGGAAAGGGTTTCTCTCACCTGTGTGTACATATGAGCGAGCACACACCGGAGCACCAGCCTGAGAAGCACTTCCTCAGGGCAAGACACTTAGGTCGTGACAGCAACACAACAGCTTTGCTCTCATTCACAAAGCCAGGTCAAACCAGAGGAGAATGACTTGAACCATAACCTGCTGACTTTGTGCAGCGTGGAGGATTTGGTTCCCCTGCAGGGAAGTGCAGCCAGGGTGAGATGAGGCCAGGAGGGACCTTCAGTGCAACAGCCTCGCACCGCAGTGCTGTGTGTGGAGCTGGCTCCTCTCTCTGCAGGGCTCAACCTGCACACAAATACTTCCAAATTCCAGACTCCAGCCCGGGACCTCGTCGGCCTGACAGCCTGCTTCACCTTTTAGTGAACCTTTAAATGCCAGACGGCTGCTGAGCCAAAGGAGAGCGGAGCTGCGAGCGGCCCCAGCGCAGCAGCAGGTGAAGGCAGAGAGGTGGCTGTCACTGTCACTGCCCCTGCCGCCAGTCCAGCGGGAGCAGCAGGAGCGCCTGCACCAGCCGGCTTTAACCAGGGGCCCATTCGGACTCTTTACCAAACCCAGTAGCCACTAGATGGCAAACTCACAGCCCAAACCCGCGCTGACCGCCGCAGACTGCGGGCTCTGAGCCCGAGGGTGCAAAACGCCAGCGGGAGGGGAGGGACGCGGGGCTGACACACACCAGACACCACTGGTGCCTTCACCACGCTCAGTTTCTCGGTGTGTTTCTGTCCCACCCCTAAACTGCACAAAGACGAGGCGTAAACGTTGTGCTGCCAACTGTGTAAACCAGCTCCTGGTGTTAATGTGCAGTTCCAAACATCCCAGGCACAGCTATGGCAAAGGGACAAAGCAAGATTCCAACACATCCGCTAAAAACATATTGCTTAAGCCAGAAAAAACCCTGCAGCCTGCAAATAACGTGGCTAAAGGAGTCCAGATTGCAGATGATGTATTATTCATTGCTAACATCACTGTAAGCCTCCAGCCAATCTCACTTTTTCAGTGCTGGCTGCAGGAAAGGTGGGGGCACTATGTAAGACAGCAATATCTTGCAAATGATTCTCACATATTAGCTGCATGGCTCTGAAAAGAAATGAATTGCACGGTAGCCAAAGCTCTACACAAGCATTCATCTTTGCCTAGCAAAGTGGCCATTTGTATTTTACCTTGGCCTGTTACTGTCCTGAATCTGTTCTTGAGCAGACATCAAAGCCCAGCTGGGTATAGCAGTCCTCACCCATGACATGCTGATGATTTTTATCAGTCCTTTCCAGGAGCTGGAGTGGCAGCAATGGGCTCTGCCATGTGCAGGGGGTCACACTGAGCCAGAAGATGCTGAGGGTGGCTGCCTGCCCCACATCCAGAGAGAGGGATGGCCAGAACTGCTGTGCATCTCTGAGACCACAAGCGCAGCTCTAAACTTCTCCATTAGTTACAAGGGGAAGCATTCTTTACTTTGAGAACAATAGAAAATTGATAGTTTTTATTTCATGTCCAAATGTAGAACTCAGCAGGGGGTTTACCATGCTGTTGCACAGGGCACAACAAATTCTGAGGCACTTCCCTTGTATGACTGCAACACAGAGTTGATCAAAACAACTTTCATTTTCAGCCCAATTTCAGAAGTTCCTTTTCCCCGGTTGTTTGTGCACTCAAAGTAGCTGCAGTGCTGTGTACCCAGACTCAAATACTCCTTTCATCCATAATTACTTTAGGAATGTCAGGAAAGAATAAACTCACAATCCTGCAAGCATTACTGAAAATATTTTCCTCACCTGATGATACTATTTCATGCCCCTTAGCAAATTCAGCCTCCATACATAAATACAGTGGATCCTACTGATCCCTGGTTTTGAATGTGCAAACCTTTCACCAAAAGAACTCGCTTACCAGATTACACTTTCATACAACTTATCAATACATGGTACACCATCAGTGCTGAATTACAGGAACTCTTCTAGATCTGGGGGTCACCAAAGTCGGGGTGTTCCTTGCTCATGACACTCACAATAACCATCTGCTCCTCGCAACTGTGAACCTCAGCTCCAGAAAAAGATGTTTTCATTGATCCACTTTCCAGGAATCCAAACTGAGGTATTCAGAGGTCTGTTCAGGTGGCTCATCCTTGTATACCCTCCCTGCTCTGCCTTTTGCAATTCCATGGATTTGTACTGGACAAATTTGTCCTGAAAGTGTGCTGTGAGACCTTAACCAACACCACATTGCTCCCTTTTGCTGTCCTGGTCCTGCTGTTCCCCTGTGTTCACTCCCACTCCTTTAAATTGCTGACACACCTCACGAGCGTGTCTGTTATGACCAACATATTTGATCAGTATGTTGCAAACCTGAGCACTGCACTTGCCCATTTAATGAGCAATATTTTAGACATTTTCCAAACTTCCTGTCACCAGCATTAGCTAACACACGAGCGATCCAGACAGACTCCTTTGTTCTGAGCAGCTGTGCTGTAAAACAGCCTGAGTATCTCTGCAGCCACAAACTGCTCTCCAAGGTCTCCCCATCCCCAGTCTGCCATATGTTGCCCCTATATTTTGTACAAACTCTTTCATTTCCTTTCTATCCTGTTGCATTTCATCATGTTTCACTAAAGCACACACCGGCATCCCAAAGCTGGGCTGTTTGTGGTGCTCTGTGCTCTGCTTTTCAATGTAGATCCTTGCATGGTCTGTCACTGAACTCTAGTTTTTAGGTTTCTCAGCCTTGCAATTCTGAAACTTTCAAGAAACTTTCAAGCTTTTGTGAGCCCTGGAGCCCACTCCACTGAAGCACTGTGAGCACTGGAGTGTCAGAACCAAAATGGTCGTGCTGCAGTGGGGCTACCTCAGGTCAAAATCAGAGAGTCAAAGAGATTCAGACAAGGAAAACCAGCACAGAAATTTGAAACTATCCCTTGAAGCTGGAGAGAGACAGGGCCACTCACTGACCAAAGGGGACAAAGGGAACAAGGCTCAGCTCACTGTTGCTCTGCTGACCTACCCGAGTTCATCACTTCCAATCTGTTCTGCTCCCCCTCCATCCCATTATGGATTGTTCCCAATACTGAGGACAATTAACCAATTAACCAATTGGTGTCTCTAAAGATAAAAAACAAATACAGGACAAAGTGCTGATTAAAATGTAATGCTGGTTAAAATGCAACCCTTGGATCCCTGTTTGGGACTTCAAGTTTCAAGAATACCCAGCACAGTCTAAAATACCAACAGGACAAACAGCCAAACGTGACTCTGGATGTGGCTGCTCAGGGAATTCAGTGAAGGAGAGCTCCTCCACATTCCCACTGGGGCCCTGTGACAGAAGTGTGCACCACAGACAGGGCCATGATGTGGGTTCCTGCCAGGGACTGAGCCCTTCCCTGTCCTCTCTGCCAGTGCCACACAGCTGTTCCCCTGCACTGCTGTTCCTCCTCTCCAGCAGCCACCTACACAGGGTGTGCAGCTACAAGGCCAGGTTCACATGTGCACAGAAAACACTGTCCTGCTTTGGAGGGGAAGGTTACTTCAGACCACCCCCGGAACAGCAAAGGAGATATCTCACACCACACTCTCAGGCTGCCAAACACACACAGGAGATCTAGCTCACCCGTGACTGTGGAGATACAGGCTTGTGTCAGCAGCAGATTTTAAGAGAAACAGAGAACTGTAGCTGGGAAGCAGCCACTTGGAAAGGCAGAGGCTGTGCTGTACAGACACATCGTGCGCTTCTCAAGGGGAGAGTTTGTGTCCTCGGTGCTCTCCTGGAGTGGCCTCGCTAACACAACGTAGCAACAATGCTGAGACTGAATGAACATTCACAATCTCTTGAGCTTGGAACACGAAGAGGAGCCTCTTCAGCTCTCAGTTTCAGCTCTGGAGGCCAAGAGCCACAAGTACGTGTCAAGCTTTGTGTCAGAGGGGTGCTAAGGTGTAAGGCAGCCCTCCAGGCAGCCCCTGTGGCCGCAGGTTGTCTCAGCCCTGCACGGGCTCTGGCTGCCCCGCAGTGCTGCCCTGCTGGGGTTCTCTCACTGCACAGGCTCAGCCTGTGATGGGCAGCTCTGCACGGGGTGCACCTGCACAGGGATTCTGTGTGGGCAGGGCCGGGGAGAGCCATTCCCTGGCCCTGCCCCAGCTGGCTGCACTCTGCACTAACTGGGATTTAAGAAGCACCATCCCTGCTCCAGCAGACACGGCTATGCTGAAGGCAGCGGCGCTCAGTGGAAGTGTCCCTGTGACCACAGGGACTCCCACCCCCTTCTGCTGGAGGACAGCACACTTTCCATTTCCCTGAACAATCGTACTGAGCTGTGCACATCGGCAGCACTAAATTCTGCTCTCTTTTGGGAAGGAGCCAAGGCTGCCGATGTAAAGCACAGGATGTGATTTCCTGTCCCTCCTGGAAAAGGAAGCTATAGTCCAAAAGGTAGAGAAAGAACTATTAATCCAAGAACAACCATTTTAATGTTGACGATCACATGACGCAGCTGCAGAAATACCAACTCAATTCAAACAGAACTTGTAATGTGCTAAACATGCAGGGCTTGTGATACAGAAAAGGAGATCCCAGATCCGGGTGCTGAGAAGAGGAATTACTGTTCACAAGCCCTTGAGGAAAGATGCCCCCAGGACCACTGCTTTTCTGACAGAACTCTTTAATCAAGAAAATACTAGAAAACCATAAAAAACTAATGGCAGATTCTCTACAGAATCCCCTACAGTTCTACTTTATACTGTATATATTAGCCGATTAGCAGCAAGGTGCTGTGCTCCTTGGGAAAGGGGCAGCTTATGGAGTGAAAAGAAAACCAATGTACAACCCCAGCAGGTTTACTTTTGCACAGGCTTTAAAAAGAGATGGAGAAATAAGCCGTGCTATTGAGTTGGTGCAGAGTTGGCCTGTACAATTCCAGTAGCTATTGCACTGCTTAAGCACAGTGAAATAGGATGAATAGAAGCCCTAATGTGGCTGACTCACCCTCATTACCCAACAGCCTAAAATGGGGGGTCTTCTGAGGAGATCAGAAAATGTATTTTCAGATGTCTGAAGGTGTGAGTCTGTACGGATTATGCAGCCCAAGCCACAAGTGCCCATTATTTTCCATCTGTATGACTATAAGAACTCTCATGTGTACAACTACTTTTGTTTTCAGAGTGTCTGCAACCATTTGCAAAAGACTGACAGACACGTGTGCACAGACACACTCCCTGTGCTGTCAGGGGGACTTGGCTTCTGTTCTTTCTCACTAGTTTTCCTCAGCCTAAAATAAAAGAATGTAATGTGCAAGAAAACATAACACAAGAGTGTTTATTTGCCTATGAACACCATAACCTTCATAGATCAATATTAAAACCCTTCACACTTATTTTCACTGCCTAGGTCAATTGAACTTAGCAATTCCAGTGTATCTTGAGAGAGTGCTGAACAGCTGCAAACTAGCCAAGGGATCACATTCCCACAGATGGTATTAGAGTCCAAAGCCCTTCATGTTTGACTGTGGATATGTACAGGTCAAATGAGAAGTTACCCTGCCTGGGAACAAAGTTTCACAGTCCTTGCAGACAGTGTTATTTGGTTTTATACTTCTTTGATTTAATGCCGTTCACTTGCAAACTGCAACGTTAAAGGGGTTTTCTGTAGAGGGAACTCAAGGCCAGTTGGCTCCACCAGAGCCCATCTTCTATGTAAGTTCTGGTCTGCCCCAGCTTTGTAGCTTCTCCTTGATTGATTAAATGTAAGGTCTGAAGTGGTGTTTTCAGCACTAATCTGACAAGTGTCCAGAGAAATGCATCAGGCTGCACAGTGGTTGAAGGAGGGGATTAGGAGCTAGGGCCTGTAAACTCCAGATCTGCTCAGTATTGTTCATTATGCTTTGCCAAATTTCCTACCCTCATTTACAATCTGTCAGAGACACGCAGTGAGTTTCCTGGTTTGGGGAGGAGGATGAACGTGACTGGCTCTGGCAGGCATTAGCTGCTGTGGCCTGTGCTCAATGTCACACAGAAGGGAAGCCTGTCAGCCCTGCCACCATCACCCCTGCAGCTGCCTCCAGCCTGCAGCTCATGGTGGCAGTGGCCAAGGATGGTCAGTGACAACAGAGTTTGCTCATGAGAAGGCAAATGATGACGACAAACATAGCAACTGGCTCTTGCTTGTAATTAGCAGCACCAGAAATTATTCTTATTGTGTCCAGAAAGAGCAAAAAGCAGGGAAACAGGCAATTCTGCCTGGGAGACAAAACGACTGTATGCATGTACATATGAGAGTAAGGGAGAAAGAGCAGGACAAGGGGGAGAAGAACTGATGGGAGCAGTTTCTCCAAAGCCCCATCTGCCCCAGACAGAGCAGTGGACCACCTCTCCCCAAACTGCCCAAAGCAGTAATGGCCTCCAATGAAAGTGTCACCTTCAAAAGTGAAGAAATGAGACAAGCACAGATGCAGAACGAGATCTGCTCCTGACTGAGTTCTCCAGCCTTCCCCAACACCTGCAACCCACCCATCTTGTGTTGGCCTGCCCTGGACACTACACAGTCCAGGGCCCATGTGAGTGGATTCCCACTCAGGGCTCTCCCCAGGATGCAGAAAGGCAGGAGTTATCTAATCACATCTGTACAGAATATATCTGCACTGCAGCAGAATGGGCAATCTCAGAGCTTTCCAGTGGTATTCAGAGCATCTTTCTTCATGTGAGCTCCGAGAATTAATCACCAGTGTATGAATTTGGCTTCCCATCCCTTTCCCCAGCTGACAGGAATTGATGGCACCAACTGCCATCACCACGAGAAATAAGTGATTCCTTCACTAGCATGGCAGACATATGCCAGCCAGGAAGAGAAGATCTGATCATCAGACTTGCTTGTTTTGGCTTTTCAATGCACAAAAGGCTGTTTTTCTCAGAATTAGGGTGACTGCGACAATCTGTTTTTAGACAGAGTTAGAACCACAAGATAAAAGAGGCAGAAATCTTCTCATCTGCATATTTATCATCAAAATGCAGCAACTGCATAATTTAAGCTTAGTGTTAAAAATATTGTATGTATATTTTAAGGTTTTCCTACTCAGGTGAAAAGGAGACATGCTTTCACTAAGGAGGTTAATTATTTCCTAATGGTGTGAAAACAACAGAAAAAAAGGAATCAAAAGGAATTTTCTTACCCTTCCCCCTACCCTGAGGCACGACGAGAGGTATCTCTGTCCCTATCCTTCACAGACACACAGGGAGCTGACTCAGAACAATAAGCAGAGGCATGCACTGGTAACTGGGTCCCACCGAGCCCCACGAGTGTCTGGGCACTGGCACGAAGGTGCAGGGGGCAGGAGGCTTGGAGAGAGAGCAGAGCACCCTTTCAGCCCACGAAACCCTCCAGCTGAGAGGGGAAGCCCTCACATAGGCGGGGGGGGCACTACCTGCCTGGTGGGCTCTGCCCTGCACCGCCCTCCCCACTCCATCCCACCCACTCACAGAGGGAGGACAGGGCTGCTCTTCACTAGGCCAAGCTCTGCAGGGAAGACTGAGCTAAACACAGGCTGTCCCTGTGGCTCTCAGAGGTTCCACAGCAGTTTCCTCATCAGTCCTCCCTACCTCTGTGTGCACCTGCAGCCTCCAGGCCCTGCAGAACTGAAGTGAACAGCTAGCTGTGCAGGAGATCCAGCTTCACAGTAAGAGGACTTCTTCACCAGAGGTGCCCTGGTTTATCATCTTTCCTACTGGCTGCCTCCTCATTAGAGGCAGTTCTCAGTGACTTCTGCTGCTGTCCGTGCAGACATGTGATGTTCCAGACAGGACCTCACTTTCACACCAGGAAGCATCTTTTGCTCTCCTGCACTGCCCAGGATCCCCATGGCACAATCAGTCACTGCTCAGCAATGTCTCTGGGAGCTTGGCAGCCCCTCCAGCCCTGCAGAGCGGGCTGGCCAGCCCGGCCATCTGCTGCTCCCACAGCTGACACAGCTTTCCCATGCTCTCTGCTGGCTGCCTCTGCGTCCTCACATGGCCACACCATCCACTCTGCTCTGACAGCCTCATCCCTCAGATCCCATCCCTGTAACACCTGATATGCACATGTGCTTCTGTTTAAAGAGACAAGTTGGAAGGGCAATGCATGACAACACACTGCAATCTGAAGACAGCCAATCAAACCAATAAATCCCCCCTCGCTCCCCAACAGCTGTAGCCCAATTAAACTCAACAGTTCACAGGTGTTCATGTAATGACTTTAACACAAAAAAGCACCGCTCCCTTTAGGGACCTTTAAAAAAATTTAGAGCTCTTTAAATTTTATATACCAACAACATCAAACTGAAGTAGGAAATAATAAAGAAGGAAAGGAGATAGAGCAGAGCAAATACATACAATGTCAGCATCAGCAACAGCCTAATTAAACAATAGCCAACAGGAACATGCACATGCTGCTCCCCCAGCCACAGTCCTTCTGGAGTTGTGTGCTGGATGCAGAAGCAGTTTCTGCACATCCCTTTCAGCATGGCTGCACCAGTCCCGCTCCATTCATGTGGTCCCTCTGCCCCCCAGAACAGGGCTGTGAATGAGCTCCCTCTGGCAGAGCCAGGGCCTGCAGCCACCACTGCTCCCCAGTGCTCTGAGTGCCTCCATGGCATGCAGCAGAGGCAGAGCTGTGGCTCTGGAAGTGAGGAATGCCCTCCCTGTGTGCCTGGCCGTGCAGCACACGTGGGCTGCTGCAGGGAGCCCTGGGGAAGCTGACACCCTGGCTGGTCAGGTTGTCTGCACCAGCTGTTTGCTGCGTGCCCACAGCAGGCTCTGGTTGGTGCCTTCTTGTTCTTGGCTTTCCTTACACCTGCTGGCAGCTCTGGCCACAGCAGCGCTATTTGTTTTTGTAGTTTTCCCACTGATTGCAGGTGCTCCCTCTCCTTCTCCCTCACCTTCATCCCCCTCGTTCCCACAGACCTGCAGGCATGAGCCCCCAGCAATGTCAGGATCACAGCAAGGAGCTGCCAGGTCTACTCAGTGCAGGAGGGATGAGGAGACAGGAAACATGATTCTCAAAAACCCAGGGAAGGCTGGAGAACAACAGGCACTTTTGGGACCCTGTAGGGCCCTGAAGAGGCAAAGAGTTTGCAATGCCTCAACCTTCAGGAAACCCAGTCCAAGGCTTGTTGCTGCCCTTGCTTTGATTATGCATTTGTAGCCCCTGACTTTCCCATGGTGAAATACTGACACCAAAGTGGTTCTGAAGCTTCTGCTTTGAAGCAATCCTGGCTTCAGCTCTTCATTCTTATATAGAAATATAAAGTGTTCTTATAAAGAAATATTTGTGTCCAGAAGACATTTTTATGAGGGGCAGTGAAAAATGCTGCTCTGTTAGAAGTCAGAATGTTCTGGAAGGGGAAATCAGTTTCTCTCCATCTTATGAAAAAAACAAGACCCTAAGAAACTGAAACATTTTGAGTCTTCAAAAATCAAGTTACAATGCCAGAACTGTCTAGAAAAACGCTTTTCCAGAGTTCCTAAACAGGGCAAATACCACCTTGTCAGGCCTGTGAAGCCAAAAACGTGTACAGGAGCAAATAGGCAGCCATCCCCTCTGCTTAGAGGGACTGCAAAAGGCGATGTCCCTACAAAGGGCAGTTTCAAAAAGCAGTGTGGAGGCCTGCACACCACGTATCTCATTTGTGCACCTACAGCACCTCACACACTGCGCCCAACCTGGGAGAGTCCTCCAGGAATTACTGTAATATAAATAGTAAATAAGTATGAATAATTATGTGAGGATGATAACCAGTGATTTAGCTATGAAAAGGCCCCAGGATGCAAGTGCTAATCTCCTGAGATACTTAGCCATCCTTTCAAGATGCACGAAGACATATAAGTAGGCTAATTACAAAGGAAAATGTCTCTTGTATATAAATCTCATCTAAATTCAGAAGTGATGCAAAAAACAAACTGAGAAGATACCCAGGAAAAGTTCAATCATGTTGCTGGGAAAGGTTAGTTTTTAGAGATTTTTTTAAGATAACCCAGAAAATCCTTAAGTACAAAAATAGTTAAACCTTAAATAGCAACTCCAAGTGTCTCACCAGAAAGGCACTCTAAAATGAATAGAAGTATTGAACTGTGGAAACGTCATGGCAAAAAACACAATTTCATTTTCTTAGTTTACTTTCGATTTATAATTCACACAAGTAGCTTAAACACGTCGATTTGAGATCAAAACAGAACTGCAGGTTACATAGCATCTGTTCTATAGGAGGGTGCTGTGTGCACTGAGATAATTTTAGATGAATGTGTTATAAACAAGATCTGTGGAACATTGCAGAGTAGCAAGTTTTGAGAGAGAAAAATATACAGTTTAAATGCATGAATTGTTTAGAATGTTTAGCATGTGGTTGTAAAGCGATCAACTAAGTGATCTGTGTTCCAGAGTAGGACAGCTTGTGCAGATGAAACAGCAGCCTCCTCTGTGTTTAATGTAAGACTGGTTCAACAATCAGAGAAACAGCCTCTTACTCTGCAGACCTGGTGATCATAAAGCCACAGCTTGTAGCCACTGCTTTTGCTCTTTTCCAACCTCCCCAAGCTGTGTATCTAGAAATGCAAATTAGATGAACACTGTGTATTCCTTTAATAGTTCTTTTTTCTGTTACGAGAAAAAGAACATGTGTTCATATAACAGGAATTTCTGACAGACTATGCATCAATTCATGGACACAAAAGTATTCTGCATTACAGCTCCTCTTTTAGTCAAAACTAAAAATGAGTTCATGATAATGGTGCACTTTAGGTCAGAAAAAGGCATTTCATATGTGAATCAAATGACAACGCATGGAAAATGTTTCTCTTTTTAAGTCTGAGATTTAAAAAACTAGTGTGAAACACCCCACAAGATAGAAGACAAAATCAGTTCAGTTGGTTGATAATCCTCTTCAGGCTGCAGTGGAACATTTCCCTGAAATGCTTCCTCCTGTGGAGGTTATTTATGGTTTGCTTTCTAGCCTGACTGCAGCACTGACACCCTGCAAAGAATCAGAATGGGGAGGAAAGCAGCTCCCTCAGAGACACTCAAACCTTCAGGCACCTCTTAGGCAGCCATCAGCACAAGGTGCTGCAGGAGCTGTGGTGCTGGGGGGAGCTCCACGGTCCCAGGGCATTGCTGCCCATAGAGCCAGGCCCTGTGGGAGCAGCTCACAGGGTGGCTGGGTGGGTCAGCTCGACCCCAGCATTCAGGTGAGCGCTCTGGACATCTGCCCAGGTGTGAGCACTGCACGAGTCCTCACCTGAGTGAGACCTCTGCTGAACTGAAACATTTCCCATCATCTCCAGCACGTGTTTGCAGGCTGGCTGCAGCCACCAGTGTCTCAGAGAGCAGGCTGTGGCGAGGGCAAGGTGCCCATCTGCTGTTTGCACCGGCTGCTCACAGGGCATGCGGTGACCTCCTCCCACCCTTCTCCAGACACCAGCCGCTTCCATACATTCATCTTGTTGCATACTGAGCCAATGCACTGTCACTCCCAAAGTTTATATTTAAATAAGCCCTTCTGTTGAACTCAAATTAAATATAGCCCTGTTGAATCTGATACCATGAGAGAACCAAGTCTGGAGGTGAGAGAGAGAATGAGGAGGAGATCACAACCAAACGAATACGTTTAAAGCTGCAAAGTTACCACCTGGCTGCACATCTGACTCTGGCACACACCGGGTGTGTTTCCCTTCAGCTCAGCTATAATATTAGTTGCAGTGAGGTCATCCTCACATGTCCTTCTGCTTTATGTCTCCTACTAGGCACACACACACAAATCTTCAAATTTTACAGACAGAATGAAAATTCAGACAAACATTTGTCTCGCTGACCTGTCAGCACTTACAGCAGCGCCTGAGTGACAGAGGCACGAGAGGGCAAGTCAGAAGCTCTGCAAAGGCAGGTATCTCAGGACTACTGACAACAGTAACAATCAGCTCTTAGCTAATGTCACAGAGCAACAACAAAGCCTGCGGCAGCTTGTGCTGCAATTCCAGCCAAGGGATCCTGCTGGACTCTCTCCTCATGTGGATGGCCCTGCCAGCCAGCTTTAAACACTGCTTGAAATCTGGGTAGGGAGAGTGGCCTGGGTGGCTGGACCTGAGAAAGGACCAGAATTCAATGCAAAAATGGAATTAAGGAGCTCAGGCATTAAAACAAACAAACAAACAAACAAACAAACCCAACAGAAAGTGACCATAAGAGCAAGGGAGGAAAGTTGTACCATTGTGGTAAGACAGTTCACAAGAAGTAATACCATAAAAATCAGATATTTAGGCCTTTGGGACTCAGGTGTTCAAATCCACTGGGTTGTGTCCTCAGTGCATAAAACTTTTCATTAGGTTTCGGGATGAACAGTGTCTAGCAGCAGAAGAGATTTCATCCAAGTCTGTCAGCCACAAAAAGCCTCATCAGTTGTGACATGATAACCCTGATTGAACCATCCAATTTAAGATGCTAGTTCCATGAGTTGCACTGTAAGGAACTAAGCCAAATTGTTCTTATTTTTGCCCCAGTATCCTAAAAGCTAGTCCAGACCTCCTTTGCTGTGGCTGACTGACTTCCTTTATGGCTACTTGTTGTCTTTGACATCTATGAAATGCTCAGTTCCAACCAGAGCCAGGAGCAGCAGAGGGGGAAGCCTGTGGAGTGAACCAGCTGGGCTGGCAAGAGTTAAAGCTGCTCTGAGTCCTGGTGCCTGTGGACTGTCTCCAGCACCGATAAAACACTGCGTGGAAACATACAGTAGGCAAGCCCTGCTTTGTCCTGCTGCAATCTCTTCAATTATTTTTTGTGTTGTGTATTTTACAAAGGATAAATCAGGGAACATTTCAAGAAATGTTTTCTCATTCTAAAACTTATCAAAATATTGCTGACACTGATCCATGGCTGGGAATGTCATTCCTGAATAAACATGATGTCATTCTCATTCCATTCATACTTCTCCTGGACAGCTGCTGTCAGCCTCAGTGAAGAAAAATGCCACCTCACTGGTGACAGCTGCCACTTGAGGTACTTTGTATATCAGCCTCCATAGGAGAAAAAAAAAAGAGTCAGTCATGCACATGCTATTTAAAGTCTGTTGCATCTTGATGAGAAATGCAAAAGTTAATATGGGGCAGGTTGCTGTGTGTCAAAACTCTGGACAATGAAGAATAAGGAACTTTCCTGGGCTCACCTTCCTAAGAAGCAAGGCTCAGGCAAGGCCCTCGCTCCTGCACTGTACTGGCTTTAAAAAGAAATTCATATTCTTATAAATCGTATCACAACAAAACAAATGAAATAATCACAGTAATCCCAGAGTGGCTGGGGCGGGAAGTGCCCTTAAAAACCATCTCGTTCCTGCCATGGGCAGGGATGTGTTCCACTAGAACTGGTTGCTCCAAGCCCCATCCAACCTGGACTTGAGCACTTGAAAGGATGGGGCAACCACAACTTGAGTTACAACACTGGAACTTCCTGCTTTTTCCAATATCCCAATCACATTTGCAGTTGGTTGGCACCCAGCTCTACGGCAATTGCTCTAGGACTTGTTCTGGGCTGGGGTAGCTCTCCAGTTGCTTTCCAAGCATGGAGACAGACAATCCCTGCCCCAAAGAACAGCCCGGACTAAATCTGTTTTCTGTTCCTCCTGGCCTCCAACTTGCACTGCTGCTTCAGTGTCAAAGGGGCAGATGTATAATCTGGGAAGCTTTCCAGATGCATCTTGAGCAAAGCAAAGCATTGTGAATCACTGGTACTAAGCAGGATCTTTCCATCTGTCACAGTACCACTGGCAGCGCTCACTATGCACTCACAGTACACACAGGATGACAAGCACCTCATGGAGGGGACACCAGTATTCACCAGAGCCAGATTCTCAAAGAACAAATAAATAAGTTATCTTCCCTTGCACACTGTGGTGTTTCATCATGCAGACTGTGCCCCAGAAGCATTACTCTGCCCCCCAGAAGAATGGCAACAAGCCCGTAATGGGCATGAGCTCCTTTGTAGCCATAAATGTTGCATTAATAAGTTTCTTTCTGGTTCCAGACCATTACTTAAACTTTTATTACTTCTCCTGTCCCATAAATGCTCTCAGGTGCTCTTCCAAGGAGTCTGAGCAGATTGCCAAACAGAGGAGAAGAATGACAATGACATGGCCTCTGGCTCTCCCCTGAAACAGCAGCTTTTCTGTCATCCCCTGGAAATGCTCCAGTTTCTTTACAGCTCTGGAAACGTGGCTCAAGCAAGGTTGCCAACACATGTTCCTCTGTGTCAGACATGACTCTGATTCTGGAGCCTGTGAGGAGCCTGTCAGCTATCATTCTGCCAGGAATACCCCAGTGCTGGCTCCTCTGCTTTCAAATTCAGTCTGTGTTGGGTTGAGCAAGAGGAGCTGACAGGTATCTGAAAAAACAATAGCAGCTCTTGCTTTAATTTGCATGCCCAGCATTGAAATCCTTTGTCACTAATTCAAGTGGGCAGTGGATAAAAACTAAGTGAAATATAATGATGCAATTCACATAAATGCATGAAGAGTGCATCTCTGCACCTAACCTCACCCTTGCCAATGTTCTGGTGCAGGTTTGTTGTGTCAAAGCATCAGAAATTAAGTGGATATCCAGCATGCTGAATATCCTGATCAAAATGAGGTGTACTGAGTCTCCTGACAGGCTGTCCAGCTCTCCTGATTTCAGGAGAATGGCACATTGCTAATCCTTTCTTTATGCTGCTCTCCCCCAGCACCTGAGCACCCCTGGCCCTGCTGGGCCTGCCTCCAGCCCTGCACCACACCAGGCTGCTCTGGCATTTGAAAGAGAGAAAGAAAACCTCCGTGCAGGTTTTTCCGTATGCTGGCTCTGCCTGGCCATGTTGACACAGGGGTCCTGTGCTCCTTGGCCAGCTGTCCCTGCCAGCCCCTGGGAGCAGCCATCCCCTCCGTGCCCCAGTCCCGTCCAGCATAGCTGGCACCCTGAGGCAGGAGGGAGAGAAGGAGCTCTGGCACCTCACCATGAGAGATGGCAAAGCACAGAGCAGTCACTGACACAGGACTTTCACAAACACTTGTTCTAAATCTGGTGTGACACCGCCAGCCCCCCTGACCCTTCCAGAGGAGGGCTGTGTCCCACAGTGCTGCTGTGACACCCCCAGCCTCACTGTCCCCTCCAGAGAAAGGCTGTGTCCCACAGCGCTCTGTGTCCCTCCAGCCCATGTTCCAGCAGCACGACCCCCACCAGATCCCCCCAGCCCCATCACCCTGGGCTGAGTGCATGTCCCGAGGGGAGATGGCTCCAAGACACAGCCCTCATACCTC
>WBMV01009402.1:1226166-1291341 GCA_013396655.1 Campylorhamphus procurvoides | reverse complement strand
CCTCAGGGCCATTCTGTTCCCCTCAGGGTGGTTCTGTTCCCCTCAGGGATGTTCCATTCCCCTCACGGATGTTCTGTTCTCCTCAGGGCCATTCTGTTCCCCTCAGGGTGGTTCTGTTCCCCTCAGGGATGTTCCATTCCCCTCATGGATGTTCTGTTCTCCTCAGGGTGGTTCTGTTCCCCTCAGGACACACCGGTGCCATAGGGATGTTCTGTTCCCTTCAGGAACGTTCTGCTCCCCTCAGGGAAGTTCCGTTCCCCTCAGGGATGTTCTCTTTCCCTCACGGATATTCCGTTCCTCTCACGAATGTTCTCTTCCCCTCAGAGATGTTCCATTCCCCTCAGGGATGTTCTCTTTCCCTCAGGGATGTTCTGCTCCCCTCACGAATGTTCTGTTCCCCTCAGGGATGTTCTCTTCCCCCCAGGGTGTTTCTGTTCTCCTCAGGGATGTTATGTTCTCCTCAGAGTTCTTCCACTCCCCTCACGAATGTTCCGTTCCCCTCACGAATGTTCCGTTCCCTTCAGGAATGTTCCATTCCCCTCAGGGCGGTTCTGTTCCCTTCGAGAATGTTCTGTTCCCCTCAGGAATGTTCCATTCCCCTCAAAGATGTTCTGTTCCCCTCACGAATGTTCGTTCCCCTCACGAATGTTCTGTTCCCCTCAGAGATGTTCTGTTCCCCTCACGACACACCAGTGCCATAGGGATGTTCCGTTCCCCTCAGAAATGTTCCGTTGCCCTCAGGGATGTTCTCTTCCCCTCAGGGATGTTCCGTTTCCCTCAGGGTGGTTCCTGCACAGCACTCAGGGAGGGACAGTGGCAGCTGAGGGGAGTCCTGCCCTGCCCTCGGCTGTGCCCCATGGAATGGGCTGTTCCCCTCACCATCTCTGTGCTCCCCTCACCATCACTATACACCCCTCGCCACCCCTGTTCCCCTCACCATCCCTGTTCCCCTCACCATCCCTGAGCCCCCCGGCCATCCCACCACCCACACCAAGCCCCAAGGGCAGCCAGGGCTGGCCCATTGGCCGGGCAGCAGAGCCTGCAAAGCTCCACAGAGGAAAGCTCTAGAAAGCAGTTAATTAAAAGAGTTCCAGTTCCCTTCAACACAGACCCTGCTCCTTTGTGAGCACAAAACGAAGCCCGAGTGTTCCCACTGCTAATTATGAATAAGTTGAGGAGCTCTTTGATATTACTGCTGTGGTTCAGGCTGATGCCATACAGTGCAGAAAACACCACACAAACCCACCGGGTTGCCTGCTGCAGCCTCCCCCCTGCTCTCTCCTGGTCATTTACCTTGTGTTTTGTAAATTTACCCTGTGTTTTGTTAATTTACCTTGTGTTTTGGTAATTTACCCTGTGTTTTGTCCATTGACTCTGTTCTGCTCCTGTACATTGCTTGAAAGTTCCAGCATCAGCCTGTGTGTCTCTGGAACCAAAGCTAGAACTGCTTTCTCCAGAAAATTGTAAAATTCCCCACTGGTGGCAGGGAAATTGCAAAATTCGTTTCAGTTTGGTAATGCCGGGTCCATATGGGGTGTGGAATTAGGAGATGAGGGTGCGGTGCCAGGGGGCTGAGCTGCCAGGGCAGCTTTGGGAGGTGCAGCTCAGCACACGGACAGTGTCACAAAAAGAGTGTTCTGGATTTGAGCTGGACTAAATGTCACAAACACACCCTGCCCCTCTGCCCACAGCCCACAGTGGGCTTGGCCCTCCAGCTGTGCTGATCAGGGCCAGCTGCCCAGAGACCCCACAGGAGGGTCCCCCTGCAGAGCCAGGGCAGTAGAGAGCAGTCTGTGTGCAAGGGAATGACTGCTCCCAACAGGGACAAAATCACAGAGCAGGGAATTAGAGCTTCAACCAGAAAGTTCAAAGAACACGGGGGGAAAGCATGAGAAATAATTTTGACACTTTGAAGTAGATCTCAATTGTTCCATTAAACTGTATTTTTAATAAAAAATAACAATAACAGCATTCCAAATATCTATTTTATAAGCTTTACTAATGTATATTTTTTTAATACATGTCAGAAATTCTTACTTGAGGCAAATGCAATATTTATAGAAAGCAAGAGACTTCAAAACAGCTCCAGAGACTTTAAGCTCTCGATTTATTCACAGATTTAGAATAACTCAGGAATACAAAATGACAAAATGTACATTTTTTATATTGTTTACTAATGTATTGTCTCTTGTCCCTGATCTGTCATTTTCCTGACTGGAGGAAACACATTCAGCTTCTTCACTCCCTTTAATGCTACACATTTCTGGAGGGAAATATTCCCATTTGGTGAAAATCTATCACAATTCTGTCTTGCAGAATATCACTCCTGGAGAATTATGTGAGGATCATTAATAAATACATTTTTGCAATGACAATCATTCCTTCTTTGGTCATGATTTGTATCTATTATTTGCCTCAGCCTCTCCAGTTCCCCGAGAACCTGCTGGTGAGAGTGAGGAAGAGAAGAGGCAGAGAAGCTCCAGGTGAGAGCAGAATGGAGGTTTGCCCGTGGCTATAAAGGCCACTGGGTTTAGTGAAGGGCCAGCTGGACGTGCCATGGGGGGTGAAGAGATGCCCACCCTGCGAGAGGGCACAGAACCCGCTGTGGTGTGCTGGCTGCATTTGGAAGGAGGAGAGGGATTGCCAGGAGTGTCCCACAGCCCTGACACGGCGTGACCTCGGGCCAAAATATTCTTTCTGTCACATTTGTAAACCTTTGGTTTTCAAAAACAACGATCCATGAAAGCACACCATGTAATAAATACCAAATATTGGCTCCGTCTGTATCAGGTCTGCGAGACATTCTTCGGGTTGCAGGTGTCTGTGAAACGGCAGGATTTCCAGGTCCCTGCTGTCCCTTCAGCCGGCAGGTGCCAGGGCACGGCTCCACTGTCCCCTGCTGGCAGGGCTGTGCCCAGCCAGTGGCCCTGCCTGTCCTTATGAGGTGACAGTGCCGCTGCACTTTTGCAGCCCAGCCTAAATGCTGCTGTGGGTGAGCAGGGAGCAGTTTGGGGCAGCCAGTCTCACACCCCGCCTGTGCACAGCCCCTCCACGAGGATGAAGGGAAAGCCCGAGAGAGCCCTGCAGTCAGATACCCCAGGCTCTGGGGGAACAAAGCTGTGAGAGTTGGTAACAAATACCCATCACTGAAACTTCCTAGTCAACGTCAGCTTTTGCTCAGAAAACATAAACACTTTTTATGTGTTTATGGTTTGTTTCTCCTTTTTATTTCCACCCCATCTAAGTTTCAGACAAAAAAAATTGTCTGATGTTCTTCTAAAAAGTAATCTGGCCTCTGTTTTTGGAATGTAAATTTATTCCACATACTTCACTGTGTGTCTAGCAGAGGACACTGGGAAGCAAAGGAATTTGTGACCCACATACACAAATAACTACATGTGTAGCACACTACAGAACTGGGCAGACACGGAGTTATTTTTCTTTTCCAAGAAACTCCTGGATCAGAATTAGTCAAAGAGACACGTTACCCTGGCAAAAGATGAGTCCAGAGCTCTCCCAAGTGTACTGCTGATGAATCAACAGCGGGAGCACTCAGCCAGCTCCGGGCTGTGCTGGATACACACAATAAACGATGCACTCCTGCTCCCCAAACTGCAGCAGTGAGGATGTGAGAGGTGTGACTGGTGAGAGATGAGCAGCACACAGTTCCCTGTATGCCTGCACAGGGTTTCTATCCTCATTAGACTTCCCCTGATGTTTCCAACTCTTACCAAAGTCTGAGACTTTTTTACTGTTATAAATAAGTGCTTTTAAAACTGATGCATTTGCAATCACTTAGTCTCTAACCCCCAAAAGAGTAACTCAGAGCACTAAACATCAATGATTTAAAAGTGTGAATAAGTGCCGGGATCTTTTTTCCCCTGCCATCTGAAGTTCACACTGCAGTTCCTCACACAGTGCCTGGAGTCCAGCAGTTGGGCTCTCAGAAAAACCAGAAACTGTCTGACAGCTGGGACAAAATCATGCAAGTTGGAGGGGTGGAAGAGACTGGTGTCAGCAGCTGGATCAGGGCCTGGGGAAAGGCTGCTCGTGCTTTGGACACACTGGATGAGCAGGACCTGCCCGTCCCGGTGCCAAAGCAGCCCCTTTTCTCTCTGGGACTTTGCCTTAGCAGGACCTCACATTTTTGCATCCTGCTCCAGTGCTCATTCACAAGGCTGCCACGTATGGCTGTCCCCTGTGTGGCCCCTGCTAATTCCTGACAACACTGGTGACTGACAAGAGCTGGCACCTTCCCCATCAACACACTCTGGGCCAGCATGAGCAGCAGATCTACGGTCGAGGAATCTCTTAAAGAAAACGCTGGAGCGAGGGAGTGCCTGTGGCTGCATCTCCCAAGCACTGCTGAAGAGGCTCTGCTCCTGGGGTTGGAGTGTATGATCTCCAGGGCGAGCTGATGTTAATATTAATGCACAAATATCACTGCTAGGGCAGACACAGCCGGCTGCTGCACGAGGCAAAGAGCAGGGTCTGTAGCAGCAAAGTCCCTGCAGCCTGTTAGTTCTCTGGGAGGCAGCAGCCTGGTCTTTCCAGATGTGCTGGGTCAGCTCCACACATCTGGGCACTGCAGGGCTGGCAGCTCCTCACAGCCACACATGTCACACATCCTGGGAGCATCTGTGTGAGCTGCCACCCCACACTGCCCCGGGCTGGCCCCAACACAGCCAGAGCTCACCAGCCTTGGAGGGCACACTCGCTGTGCTCAGCCCCAGCCCTGCCACACACCAGGGTGTTCCTGCCACACATGGGCAAACAAGGCTCTCTGGGGAGTGGCAGGGCTGAAACACCCACAGCCACCGGCACTACCATGGATGTGTCACAACCCAAAACATCCTGACAGAGGGTTGGGAGTTTTTACGTCGGGGTGAATTGTATTTCCATGAAAGAGAGACAGTCAGACTAATGGTGCAGACAGAGCAATGCACTGGAAGTGTTAGTGGGGAAAAGAGGTCGAGCAAGAAAAGTTATATTTTTACAATTGTGTGTGTACAGACAATCAATAATTAGGCCTCTTGCTGTGTTATATATTAGTCTCTCCAGTGCCACTGTCTGCCCCTAAAAGACCAATGCTTCCTGCTCTTCCTCTCTTCCCACAGAAAGCTGTCGGTGACATCTGCACAGGTGGGGAACAAATTTTGTTCCACCAACATCTGACACATCAAACCTGGCAAATATACAAGAGATGCAAGAGTAGCTAATGCTGTGTGCTCATTGCCTTTGTGCTACATCACCACTTAGGAGCGTGTAGAGGGGGCCAGTCCAGAGCAAAACTATTGTTTGCAATTGCCTTTTCCTTTTGACATTTTCATTGTATGTTCTTTTAGGATTGTAAATCTCCTGCGATGTCTTTACAACACAGCTGTGAGGAGGCAACATCTAAGAGGCTGAGGAAGAAAATGTCCTGCCACCTGGGAGCAGCACTCTTCATCTCCCCAGCAACACTCAGGAGTCTTGGGCTGCTCTGGCTCTCTTCTCTTCCACTCTGATATTTTTCAGTCAATGCAGGCCTGATTCTTTTTTTGTTCCTTCCTGAATTGCAGGTAGCTTTGAAAAAACTTGCATGAACCAGCCCTGCCAGGTGAAAAATAAAGGCTCCTGATTGCTATCATTATTATTATACCACTAGACATTTTATTAACACTAAAGTGTGACATTTCCCTCCAAAGAAAGGCCTTCTCCTGCCCTTCTGCATGGCTACTTTATTGAATCCAAACTCCATTTCCGAAGATCCTCACCTGTTTAAACGCTGCTGTGTTTCTAAAAGCAATTTAACCTTTCATCTTTTATGGATGGATCCTTTTTTAACAAAAATCCTATAGGGCCATTTTTCTCCTCATCTCCTTGTGATCTCAGCGATATTACGTGATGTAGCTTTTGAAGAAGAAATGCCGAAACAGCAGCTTCACCACCTGCAGCTCATGCAGCAGGAAGATGGGAAAGGCAACCTGGAAAAATCCCTTTTCAACATTTCTCTCACAAGCTCCTGGTAAGAATCCCCCAAACTGAGAATGTCTCTTGCATAGAAATGAAGGGCAAGTGCTCAGGAAGGCGAGAACAGCCTGGAGACTTTGCCAGTGCAAACCCATCATCTTGTTTTCCAGCCTCATCCTCTCAATGCAGTGACGACTCCAGCACCACCAGCTTTAATTATTTATTTTGGGCAGTGGCTGTGTGTTGTCCAAGGTAACACAAACTTGTGGGATGAAGGAATTCATTCTGAGCGCAGCCAGTGCCCAAGAGGTGCCGTGTTCAGACACAGAACTGTTTCCAAGGCGTTGTTGGATGATTTTACTGCTTGCTTACTGCATGGCTCACATGGGACCCTTGGTTCAATAAAACAACAGACAAACTACAGACACCAGTACGTATTTTCCTCTACTAAATCCTCTAATCCGAGTTCAATCCAGAGCACTCAGAGAAGTTCAGCCTCTCTCCACGCCAATATATGTTTCTCCTCCTCCCTCCTCGGCCCAGGCATCTCTCTGGGGAAGGCAGGTCTGCCCTCACAGCCAGCCCAGCTGCCCCTGAGCCCCCAGGCCAGGGTACACCCCGGGCACACGGAGCCATGGGCTGCACTGGCACCACCATCACTGCCTTCCTCCTCCTCCCACCCACCTCAGCACTGCCCCTGAGGGATGGCTGGAGCCCCTGGGGCCCTGGAAATGTGCCCTGCAGTGCAGAGCCCTGCCCAGAGCCCCTGCTCCAGCACTGCCCCTGCTGACACCTCCACTGTGCTCCTGGCACTGCCTGGCACTGCCAGCCAGGTTGTCCTGCTCTGTTCCCTCTCCCTTCCCTGTCCCCCTGCAGATCAGGGGCCAGCTTTCAGTTTGGGAGCTTTTGCCTCGGTAAAGCTTCTCTCAGTCACACCTGTGAACATCCTCCTGCTATGGGAGATGTTACTGTGCCTTTCACCCCCAAATGAAAGCCTGTGCAGTCTCACAGATGTGCCATCTCTAAGCTGTAGTTAAAATCTACCTTTATCTGTAATTTACTTTATAAAACACATTAATAAATATAATTAAAGCCACATAGCCAGAGCATCCACCAGCCAAAGAGACATCATTAACATTCCCTGCACCTGAATAACAAGCAAGGAAAAACAACACGGGGATTTAGAGTTCAACTTGCAAAAGATAACACCATGCATTAGAAGCGAATGAGCCTCCCAATGGGAGCAGCACTAGAGAATGGAAAGAAAATAAAGTAGGGCAGTGTGCCAAATTCAGGAGGTTTTAAAAAAATAAGCAGCACAGCCATCACAAAAGAATCCCCATTTCAGCCCAGCATGGGAGGAAGTATGAACTGAAACCCAACGAGGATTTCCATGTTACTGTCTTAATTTGTAAAGGCTTTGAAAAATAACACAATGCTGAGCTGGTCTTTCTTTTTTGGGAAGAGGGGAGAGGGTCAAAGGGAACTGTATTGGTTATCAAATAATGACAGAAAAAGCTATTCTCTCCGGCTCTCCTAAACTCCCAAGTGACTTGAAGGGACACAAAACACATCCAAAGGAGCCCTCGGGAGGGAAGGCAAAGCACAGCCTGCCCCTGTGCCCAGCGTGCTGCGGCTGTGCCCGGGGGGACGGGGCACACCTGGAAACCCACCCACGGCTTCTCCTGCCGCGGGGATACCAGCCCTGGCTGCCACAAAGCCCCTGCCAGCAGTGGGCACTCACCACACCCAGGGCTCCCACCTTGGCACTGCTGTCCCAGCTGGGGGACTCTGTGCCCCTCTCACCCGCAGGGGCTGGACATGGGGCCTGTTTGTCCAAAGTGCTGGGGGCTGCCACGTTCACCTCTAACTTTTCCTTTGCCTCCTGTTTCCAGGATTTTTGCTTTTTCCCATTCTTACTCTGACGATTTTAATTGTATAAACCCAGCTTTTCACCTTTTGTTGCTCCACGGATATGGGGGAAAGCAAAATGCAGGTAGAGCACCACAAAAGCAAAAGGCAGGTGAGCTTTGAAGGAAAAGGGATCTAGGAAAGGGACAAAAAGGAGCATAGAAATGGAGGGTTGATCTCTGTTGTACTCACAGCATGGAGTAAGCCAAGCAACAGCTACTGTACCTTAACTAGGCAACCGGTAGAAAATCAAACCTTCCCTGTGATCAATAGGATAATGGTGAGAGTTTGATTAGCCTTGGAAAAATTACAATAAGGAGAGAATTTTTTCTCTCCATGGGCTGGGTGATTTCCCTGTGAAAGTTTTTACAAGAATGAGGCTGCATATAATGCGTCTTGTTAACCCAAATTACATGCACTCGAATTCCCTCTCTTTCCCCAAAGAAATCAGAGGAGAAATCAGGCGTGAAATGGCATGTGGGTGGGGCCGAGCCGAGCCAGCACCACTCTCGTAATTAAACGAGACTCGCCGAGCCCCCACTTCGGAGAGTCGTTCAGTTGTGCCGGGCCCTGCTCGGTGCCCACTGAGGTGGGGATGTGCTGCCCCTGGGCAGGGGTTACACCGGGCATGGGCAACCCCTGCCTGTCCCCGGCCAGGGAGTGCTCACACCTCCCCTGGGTGCTGCACCCCAGAGCAGGGCTGCCTGCTGGAACTGTGTCCTGTTCCTTGTCAGACCTGCACACACTGGGGTGCTGTCCCACTGGCTAAGGGAACTGAGCAGTGTGGTGCATGGCAATCTAATGTAGTGGTGCTCATAGTTCCTGGCAGATAATGTCACCGACTGCTCCCCAGCCATGCTTTGCTCTGTCCAGGGCTGACCCCACCTTCTGTGTCCTGCTGGCCCCAGCCAGGCCAGGGGCTCTGGGCTGCTCACTGGAACTGGGATGGCACCTGTGACGTTGCTTTACAGCACGTTCTGTTTGCTGTTTCACTGATCCAGAGGCCTGAGAGTCTCTTGAACCTTCCCATGGCTCGATAGTCCTGGGAATTTAGGGACTGCAGGAGTTTTGCAGGGCGCCTTGTGGGCCCTGGCAGAGCCTCTCTATTGCTGTGACACACTCCGACCTTCCCTTCCTGTCTTGTCTTGTGCCACAAGGATGCAAAAGCCACTCTGGTTTGGAGGGAGGCAACCCCAGTGTGGCTGTTCAGAGAAATGGGGGCATTTCCATGCCCAGCAGGTTCCTGCAGAGCAGAGAGGGGCTGTGCCCTGTCCTTTGCCCTGCTCAGAGCCCAGTGAGCCCCGGCTCTGCTGCCCCCACCCAGCCCTGCGGGTGGCAAAGGTACATGTTTGGTTATGCCACAGGTTTCCCTCTGTCGGTGCAGAGACCTGCCATTGCTTCCAGGCTGGTGCTGCCCCGACACCGGCCCTGGCTGTCCCCAGGGTCTCCTCCTGGGCTCTGCCTCTGTTTGTGCTGCTGCTGTGCTGGCTCCCTGCCTGCTGGGCTCCCTCCTGCCTGCCGGGCTCCCTCAGCTGCGGGCTTTGTTCCTGCGGGGCAGGCTCGCTGGCCCTGGGGATGCAGGGCAGGCTGCGGCTGCAATAACAAGCAAGCCCTGGGGGAGCAACCTGGGACAATGTGCTGCTGGTGCTGCCCTGCTCGGGGAGCGGGGACAGGGGACAGGAACAAAGGAGCCGCAGGCAGAGGGGCGAGCAGGTGGCCCTGGGGAGGCGGCAGGTGGAGGCGAGACAGCGGCACACAAAAGATGAGGAGTGTAGGGAGAATGTGGAGCTGGAAGAGATGCTCGGTCTGGGCCAAGGGAATGCTGGGGAAGGAGCCACATTTTAGGCCTTGGCAACAATAGGCTGTGAGGAGGTCTGGTCAAGAGAGGATCAGCTCTCCTCCTTGACTGGCAGCTGCTAAACGTGTCAGGAGCTCAAAAGGAGATGTTTTCAGTGCGTGCACCTCAGGCTGCCCCTGCTGATCCTCTGCCTCAGGTCAGCTGGATTTTATGCACTATGAAATAGCAGAATTTCCAGCAGTTCCTGAGAGTCTCCCCTCCTCAGCAGTCATCAAAATGCACTCCTCATTCACAGTCTCCTTCTGGCACTGGGAATATCTCAACCCTTAGCAACAGGTGATGACAGGGCATGACATGTTGTATCAGTGTTTTGCTCTCTGGAAGATTAAGATTGGATTTCTCCCCCTTTTTGCATTAATGTCCTGTGAGATGCACAGGGCTCAGCTTGCAAGGAAAGTGTTGTGTTTCCTACACACGGATGTATGGCTGAGCTCTGCAACAACACAACTGAAGTGCTAGAAATCCCTTCATGTTATTTTTTTAGTTCAGACCTTTACTTGGGGCCAACTTAATGCAATGCTTTGACAATCCAGATGCCACATCAAGAACACATAAACTCATTTCTCATTCATGCCCCCGCATAAGCAGCAGAGATGGGCTTGTGGGAAACACAGGCAAAGATGCTTTTTTTAAAATACATTGTGTGCAACCGAGTTTACTGCAGGCAGGAACCCGAGGTGGATGGTTCTGTCTGGGCTGGGTTGGTGAGGGAAATTTGAGGCTTTTTGGCTCTGCCTGCACGACCCCTGTGAGGTGACATGGGGGTGACAGTGGGGGCTGTGGGTTGGGGGCTGTGGGCTGGGACCTTCTGGGTCACCCATCACCTGCTAATGCACTTTGGCTACTCCACAGAGCTGATCTGGGAGTCACCTAATAAACCCCCAGAATTAGGTGCTGGAGACTAATGCTTTTAGCCTTGATCTGTGTCCAAAAGCAGCAAGGAGGATAAAGCAGAGGGGCTCTGATGACATTTAGGTATTTACTTCTTGTTCTTGCTATACCCAAATGTTCTCAGGCACTGTTAGGAAAGCTGAGCATTGGGTGGCTTCCAGGTGTTGTGCCTCTGTAAGGCCGAAACAGGAGCTCTGGGAAAGACTGTTCAGTAGTGGGAGAATCTGCAGACTTAGTGCTAATCCAAAGAAATTGCTGCAGCTGGGCCACAGCAGCCCATTTCTGCAGCTGAATGGAAAAGTGGGGACAGGCAGGTTTGGAGCCACACGGGGCAGGTCTGTGTGTCCCACCAGGGGTTCCCAGAGTTGGGACAGCCCTGCACACACACACCCTGACCACAGCCCAGGACTGCAGGCTTCGGCCTCCCAGTGCATCCATTACCTGGATCATTAACAGTGATCAGCTATGCAAATGGCAAAAGAGAACCAGTTATTTACAGAGGGCTCTTTTATCCTTTCTAAAAATAGGCCTGTGCAGCGAGGTGTTTTCTTGTTCTCTGTGCACACATAAAGAGAAACTGCAGAGTAATAAACGTTAGTATTTAAAAATACCCAACTTAAGAAGGGCACGTTCACTATAACTTTCCTCTTTATGGAGGAATAACAAAGGATCCCTAAGCTGCTATGGTTCTGCAGAGACTATAAAACGATTGTGAGTTTAACTGAATCTTTCCTGGGTTTGAAGGTGTAAGATTAGTGTCTGTCGAGGGAATTGGCTTTGTTAATACTTGACGTTCAGTCCAGCTGCATTTTCCGTGCATTTTATGGCATCTGGTTTTGTCACTTTCAACAGTTCAGTAACTCACCAAGATAAGAAACATACCCAAAATTAAACTCTGTAAAAGGAGAGATTGGGCTTACAGCTTCCTGTTGCAGGCTTTGCAGGGCTGGAAGCTCAGCAGCCAGGATTGTGGGGTGCTGGTGCAGCGAGGGACACTTTTCCCTGTCAATTATTCATATTGAACAACAGATCTGCTGCTGAGTGAATGCAGCTAATGAAGGGAGGCAGCTCACAGCAGCAGAGAGCAGTTTGGGGTACAAAGGCAGTGTGTGTAGTAGCCTGGGTTTGTCTCCCTCATTTCTGACAGGACACTTGGAAGTGTGGAAGGGAACACACAGCCCTGGCACCCTCCTGCCCTCTCTTCCCTTGGTGAGCACTGGGGTGCTGAGCCCTGCTGAGGGAGGGACATTCAGGGCTCGCTACACACACCAGAGACAATTTCCTCCCTGACCTGTGCAGCACGAAGCTGAAATAGTTCCTCACACCAAAAGCCTTCCCAGCAGCCCGGGGACAGCGTTGCCTCCAGCACAGAAACTTCTCCTTACCCTGGCACTCCCGACCTCTGGCCCACTGCTCTTCCCAAACACTGCTTGGGTTTGAAATAGGGATGTATCCTCACCTTCCTCCTGTTGTAAAGCTCCTAGGACTGCTACTGTCTCTCAGGGAAGGGAAAGGATAGACTGCTCATGCTCTCAGCCCTGCCTGTGTTTGGTTTCCTTCACAGGACTTGCTTCCTCACCTGCAGGTACCAAATATATGATCTAGTGTCTCCTGCCAGGAAAAGAGAGGTTCCCTTCAGTACCTTCCACCCTAAATTCCTCTGGGTCTCTTGCGTGGGACTGAGTTGTGTATTCCCACACATCTTGCAAACCCCTAAGTGGACATGCAGTTGTTTTGGTTTCAGAGCTCAGGTGTCCCATGAGTGGCTCAGGCCGTGGCCAGGGCTGGGGGTGAGGCTGGAGGCTCCCACGGATGGCCACGCTGCTCTGCTCTGTGCCATTTTCTCACGGCCTCCCCCGGGAAGTGCAGTGACTTCCCCTCTGCATTGTGCTCCACTCTGGCACTGCTCGCTCAGCAACTTCAAAGCGCTTTGCCCAGCGAGGCTCAGCAACCCCTGGACAGCGTCCCTGGAGCGCTGTGGTGGGAGCAGGAGGAGGCAGGAGTGCTGCCCCGGCCTCTGCTCCAGCCAGCGGGCACCAAAGGGCAGCACAGCAATACCTGGGGTCCTGCCAGAAACACATTCTTCCCTTTAATGCCTGGCATCAGCCCCGCTGTCATTCCGGAATTAAAGTGGATTATATTTTTACGCAGACCTTGTAAAAGCAGCCCAGCACTGGGGCTGTTCTGAGGCAGCTGGCAGTGGTGGGACCCCCACAGAAGAGGTGTGACACCCCTCACGCTCCCAGCACACAGCCCAGGAGCTGGGGCTCTTCTGTGGGGAGAAGGGAATGCTACAAATAGCTGCCAGGGTCTTTTCTGAGACTCCTCTTTTGTGCTGGAAAAGCCAGAAGGGACTCTGGAGAATCCTGTCAGTGCCGGTGGGTGCTGGTGTGCACAATCTATAATCTCTGGGACAAAACAGAGACAGAAAAAGAGAGTATAAGCACAAAACATGAGTAGGAGCTGCCTGCACTCGGGGAGCTGAGGAGTAAAGAATCACAGAAAAGAGCATTGTACAGCTTTTATATTAATCTAACATGGATTCCTGAATTCTGAAGGCACAATAGGGCAGAACTGGAAAAGGCATACAGAGAAATGAAGACCACAAATGGCCTTCATTACGTTAAAAAGCCTCTCAGAGGGTGGGTGGTTGGGCTTATTTCTGTAGCACCAGTGACAGTGTGACTTCTGCTGTCACTCAGTGCTGGGTGAGGTGTTAGGAGTCAGTGCCAATGGGTATGAAATGGGGAAAGTCTGGGCCTGCATTAATTAGAACTGACTGAACAAGGTGGTAGCAACATCCGTGCCTGATTTCTTTAAGCATAACATCAGCTCCAAAGGCATCAGCAGCTGGCCAGGGCAGCAGCCCCTTCCAAGGACTCTCCTACGAGCCCTGCCCAGATGAAAGTGCACACTGCAGACAGTGCTGGAGGGAAGAGCCTCTGTTCAAAGAGCAGAGCAAGCTCCTGGTATGAAACATCTCATCTCCCGAGTCCGTGGGCAGCTCACACTTGTCTGCCGGCTGCTCAGAAACGGTCAGATCAGACAGGAACAGAAGTGCATGTAAAAGCTTTTGAGCTACTTCTGAGGGATCTGTGCATGTGAACTGACAAAGGCAAGTCCGTGGTCAGCAGGGTTAAATCCACCAGACACAGCCTGTGCTCCAGCAGAAAGTGTTCCAGGGTCTACAGTGGGAAAAACCTGAAACTGCCTGTCTAGGATAATTACAAAAGAAATGATAAAGTTTTATGTGACCATTAACAACTTCTCAGATGTTCTGGATTCAAGAGATGAGATGTCACTTGGGAATGTGGTCCAAGCAGTGATGTCTGTTCACCCTCTTATCTGTCTGTGGGTGACAGACTGGCCTTTCAGAAACTGCTCTTCCTCACACTCCCAGAATCCTTCCCCAGACTTGGGGGAGACTTGGCATCAGTTTCTTGCTCAATCACAGCCTGCAAAGCCATATTACAGAGTATCTCTTTTGTTAGGCATTTCCAGAAGAAGGGCAGCAAAAACTGACTGATGAAACACATGGAAATGATGTGGGAAGGCAAAGGAAGGAGCTGGTGGAGACAGTTCCTGTGGGCTGGGGGTTGGAAGCAGAGAGCAGCAGAGGAAAGCTGTGCCCGCTGGTCTCACTGTTACCCTGCACTGGACCAGTGTGCCCATGGAAAACCAAACCCCTTTTCTAGGAACACTTTAAACTGCTGGAGCCTGAGGGTCTTCTCCCTGTTTCTGAGTAGGAACCAAGGAACATTAAATTCCCAGTCATTGCTGTGCCCTGGATGGATAACAGCCTGGGTAGTTTTGTGTCACTGGAGGAAAAATAAGTGGATATTTCTGTGTTTGCAGTGCTGCAGATCCATTGTGGCTTCCCAGCACTAATGACCCCGGGATCTGTGTGTGCAGAGAGGCATTGCTGAGATTTATCAGTTGAACCAAGTCACCACAGAGTCACCTCTCGCTTTCCAAATATTTGTATCCCTCTTGTTTTGGCTGTTACTCTTTTTTTGTCCCCCATAGCTACTGTGCTAAACTATGCAGGGGATAGAATAGGTTCCTCTCTTTAATGAAAAGCTTAATTATTTCTTTTTTTCTAAAGGTTATTGCAAAAATGTAACTTCCTGCTAAGTGCTGGGGTTTACAATGTCATAAATTGATATAGTGGCATGTAAACAAGCTGTGTAAATAAATATGCAGAGCTGGGCCTTTTACAGGGACTTTTTTTAATCAAAAGAAGAACTTCCACAGCAGTGGCATTCTCTGGAAATAATGATAATTTGCACAGTGTTATGCATTAGTACATTAATGACACTGCAAGGTCTGAATTTACTGACAGCAGGTTGCATATTTTAAGCAGTGTGCTTTGCTCAAAACAAAACCCCCAAATACTCACTGACCCCAGGGCTGGTGGTGCTGTCCCCACCTCTGAGCAGCCCCAAGGGTGAGCAGGGCAGGTGTGAACCATGGGGGGGTTCCCTGCCCTCAGTTTTTTAAGCACAGACACTGCAGGCTCAGGCAAAATGATCTGAAGGGAGGGATTGAGCAGAGTTCTGATCAACTCCCTCTCAGGATGAGACAGAAGGATGTGCTGGAAAGGGAGGTGCAGATCAGGGCCTTGGGAAGCAGGAATGGGGACCTGCTGAGGGCTTGGCTCGTGCCCCAGGAGTGGAGGCACCAGCACTGCCCACCGGGGCCTGGCCAGGGGAGGGGTCTCACCTGGAGCAGGGAGGGGACAGTGCCCAGGCCATGCCATGGCCACACTGGGACTGCAGAGACATCATTCACCTACTTTCAACTCAAATCTCTCCCTCCAGGCATCATGAAGGCCATAAGCAGGTACACCCAGAACTCCTCTCAGCCACCTGGATGTCTTTGCCATTGCCACACCTAAGTGGGAAGGCTGGTGCTTATTTTGACTTGTGGTTTTGTCTCCTTTTCCTTTAGATGAACACTGTTCTACAGGTGCCCAAGCTTCCTTCCGACAGACAAAAACTAGCAAACAGTTATAGGAAAGTGGCCTAATTATGGGCGGGGTTTTAGTACCCAGGAGGAAAAGACAGTTTGGAAACCAAAACATCTTGGAGGCACTTTCTGCATCCAGAGTATGTTTGATAAATTGACTTCTGCTTCCAGGGCACTCATTCGGTTTCTTCATTAGTATAATCATCCTTGATCCTGCCTTCCCAAACTTAGATAATTTGAATAAAAAATAAGTTTTCTGAAATGTAGCCATTAATAGTGTCAATAAATTTTATGCTGTGATTACATATCACTTGCAGCAATCCCATCCCTCTCTGCTGTAGGTTAAAGCACATTCATTCAGCTTTCTTAAATTCAAATGTCCTTTCTCTCTCTTTGACAAGAACAATCTGGTGTGGTGGTGACTACCAAGGTGATTTGAAAGTTCTTCTAGTGTGTAATCCCCTCTCATATTCACTATTATGTATGAACTCAAAGACAAAATACCTGCATTATCTTAAATAAACTAGGTAAAATGTATTTCAAAAAGTTTCTTGAGTCAAAAAGTAGCAAATCATTGTATGTATTTCCATATTTGTATAGTTTCATTATATTCTTGTTCTAAGTTACTCTTAACTCTCTTTCATATTTAAAAAATGAACTACACACCTATCATGCAAAATGTAAAGAAGTATGTTCAACTAGTTCAAATTAGATATACAGTAAAAATACACTTCCAAAGAAATATCATTTCCATTTTTGTTCATGTTTTTAACAGAATTCCAGACTAATACATCAAATGTGGAACTGTACAAGAATGTGAAGAAACATTAGGATTGCAGTAGTAAAAAAATGTACAGCATTCAAAACCAACAAGCTCTAAACAACCAAACAATACCACAGGATTGAAACAATCATGGGGACAACATAGGCCATCGGAGCCAGAGTGAATCCTAATGCACCTACATAAAGACCCTACATAGAATATTGTCTCTTATTTATATGCAAAATCCCTGATTTGATTAAACTAGACAATTTCTCTAATTGTCTTGTATAGGTTTCAGATAAGATTAACACAAGGATATTCCCCTTCATGAAGGTCGGGTGTTTGAAAAGGCAATACTGAGAATTGATTTGAAAGGTCCTTCCATCCACGTGGGTTCAGGTAGTTAAAATACAAGATCACAAATAAGAGAAGTACAATTTTAAAGAACCATTGGAATTGTTATCCGCTACATTTGCCATAAACTTCAGAATTCAGGATCTGGCTTTGTCAAACTGCTTACAGGTTAATACACAGGGTTCTAATTACGGGCTGTAACCATTGAACATGGACCAAAATTGCCTTTTAAATCCAGAAAAGATCCAGCTAAGCAGGTGAAGAAAAATAAAATCTCCAAGGTGATTGACAACGAACCAAACGTTACAAAGAGCAGAACGTCCGTGTCGGAACAGCTTTGAAAGGCAGATCTGTGCCCTGTTACAGTCCAGCAACCAGCACAGTGCCCTTGTTAGACACTTGGATTGCGAGGAAAAAGGTCCTGGACAAACCTGTAACAGTTATTAATTCAACCCAAATTATCAGGTTTCATGTCTCATCACTGTGCATAAACTCAAAGGGCTCTGCCAGCCCCTCGGGTTTGGTGACCAGACCTTAATCCCTCTCACAGATCTCCGCTAGTTTTCATCTTTTGAGGACTATCTCGCTTTTCCCATAGCTCACCTGTGGGGTTTTTTAAGCTGAAGTGTAAAAAAGGTTAATAAATGACCTAATTATGTCAGCATTTCTATCCCACAGTCCTCATGCTCTGAAATCTCTCCCTGATCTCGACAGGAATTTGGCTTGCACAAGAATGGCAAATTTTCAGCTCAGAAAGTGGAATAAATGCAGCGCTTTTAAAACCAAAACATTGTTAGTAAAGAGTCCAGCCTGCAAAATCATCTTCAATGCCCTGAGAAGGGCAAAGAACACGAATCTTGGCACCTCTCTTGCTGTTTATTTGGAATAATCTTCTAGTAATTCTGATCCAATGGGAATGAGGGATTAGTTTTAGAGAGCTGGCCACGTACAACCCAACATCTGACTGAAATAACTGATTGGAACAGGTTTGAAAAGGAACAACCATCTGCATCTTATGTACCACTCCAACCCTCTAAACCTACTGGGCAAACAGCATAGTGTACACTCGTCCTTATACATATTTAAACTTTGCTGAGGTATTTCTTTAATTACAGAAAAGCATCTTTAAAAACAATAGGAGAAAGAACTCAAAATGTGAGTTATATTCTGCAGAGATTGGGAGTAGAAGGAATTCAATCGTACTGAAAGGTCTGTAATCATTAAAGGAATAACCACTTATTAGTGTCAATAGTATCATATTGTTCCTTGGCTTTTTATTCCTTCAAAGCATTACAAAATGTAAGGCTGTGACTTCACAGAACGTCCTTTTGCCTCAACTCAGCCCACCAATGCTGTAGAGCAAGCTGAAATGCCTGTGTGTTTGTGCAGGGCCATCCCTTCCCAGTGCCCGAGGGGCTGTGGGCCCCTCTCACCTCCCTGCACGGGACAAGGGCAGGCCCAGGGCACGTTTGTTCCACACAGCTGAACTGAGTGGAGTTCTTCTCTTGGAATCTGAACATCTTCTGGTAACTTCTACCTGCAACTAACACTTCCTTCTCTACAATGAAGATACCTAGACTGCTGCACGAGCTGGATTTCTCACCCATATATACTTCAGGAGCAGGAGGAATGTGTACATCAGATTTAGGGTTTCTCCTAGGCAGGTACTGTGTTTGAAGGTGTTTGAAGTGCAGTTTTCTAACCCTTTTACATCCACTCAGCCTATCTGAATGGTGACACTAATGTTAAATGTAACTGCAGCCATTACCAAGTAGTTTCCATAAGTGGTTTTATTACTGATTAGATTTTACAAATTCTGGTATTCGAACAGACTTCGACCTCAAAATTCTAAAACAACAAAGCAACCAATGAAAGGCTTAGGACTATCCAAAGTAACAAACTCTTTAACATTTTTGCCCTGGTCATAAATATACAGAGAGAAAAAGAGAGAAGTGGACATGGAATCCAAAGAATGTAGATAAAACAGTATATAAGGCACATGGCAGTCTTTGAAAATACAGAAGCTTTAGCCAACTTAAATTAATTGCTGTTTCCCTTGCTCAGTCCACAAAACTGTACAGTTACACAAATGTTGTGTTGCAATAGATCTTCCAAGTTATTCTTCAGTCCGTACTCCATAATACCAGAACACTACATTTCCTTCTGTTTTTTTAGGAGAGATCCTAATTGTGGTTAGTCAGTTGCTCAAAGCCTCTATTAAAATACACTTGGAATTTCAGCTAAGAATAATTTCTTTTTTAAAGAAATTATTAAGAAAGAGTCATCAGAAAAGATTCGTAAGAGTTGTCTGTGAAGGACTTCGAGATTCATGAACCTCAAGGCTCCCGGGCACTGATGTCAAGACAGACGTCACAGTAGGCATAGTGGGATTAGTCAAGTCCGTTAAAGTCGTGGGAGTGCTGGAGGGGCTCATGGAGGCATTGGAGATTTCGGAGGCAGGGCCCGACGGGGTCCCTGCCTGCAGCGTGGAGTCTGAAGTCTTGTCCACCCCTGTGTTTTCCTGACGCAAGAGGTTCCGTCGGAATTTGGCTCGAGCGTTTTGAAACCAAACCTGGAACAGTTCAATAGAACAGGGGAGCGTTTAAAGAGCTGCAGCGGTTCAGAAAGCAAAGGCACATTCACAAATTCATCAGTGCGGGAATCGGCAAAGCTGCTTTTACTGGGAACACGTTAGAAAAGTAGCCCTGGTCATGAGAAGCGGTGTCTGCCTGCAGAGGATTCCTCCTTCCCTCTCCTGCAATCCCTGGGAACTCTGCCTGGCACAGGAAGGCACTGAGGATAGAGGTGGGATCTGCCAGTGCAGGCTGTGTAAAAGGGGGTGTAGGAACGTGGACAGCTGCACAAGCCCTGGGGCCCTCAGTGCCTTTGTGGACAACAAGAGCCTGGTGACATCGAATCCTGAGCCTGGCACCCTCGTGTCTCACTCCATCTCCCACCTAAGCACCACAGGCACATCCCACATCCTGCCCTCCTGCTCCCCAGGAGCTTCCTCGTGGCTCAGTGTCTGCTGGTATCCCCTTCTCTAAAAGGACTGGCTCTCTTCCTCACTCTCCTCTCTCTTCCTTCTCAAGTGCTTCAGCTCCCTATGCCAGTTTCCTTCCTCAAATGTTTTCAGTACGGGAATAATGCTGGGAGAAGAGGCTTGAATGGTATTAGAGACTCACACTGCATCAAAAACTGTCATTGCAGCAGGAATTACATCCATGCACAGAATTTTTTCCAAGGTTTCTGCTTCTTGCATTCCTTGATTATTATCTGATTGAAGGACAAAAGCTACGACTTCATCTTCCTCAGTCAAGTTTCAGTGTTTAGGTCCAATAATGCTTTCGCAGCTCTGCAGGAGTTCTTAAAGATAAAATATTTGTCTAACCTTCTTGAAAATAGATAAAACTGTTTGTGAAACTTGCCAAAACCACAGCCCAGCATATGAGTTGGGCTAAATGTGAAAATGTCATTAGCTGCCCTGTGTTCCAGGTGGTGTCTGGTGTCACCAGGTGCTGTTTCCCTCATCCAGGGATGCTCCAGCCACAAATTCTCCCAGCTAGGCACTCTTACTCCTCTGGAAAGCTTTCCCCCAGCCAAGGGTCTTTAAGTTGCGCTCCTGCTCTCTCACATTCTCCAGGGAATGCCACAAGGAAATAATCCTGAGGCACAAATGAATGGGCCATGTATAAACCACAAAACAAAAGGTCTCCTAAACCAGCACATGAAATACATTCTCGTGATTTTATAACATGGCCCAATGTAGCAGTGACCCCACTAAGGGCCGGTGATGTGGTCAAAGGGAGGCAAGACCAGAAGGGGTATTTTTGCCTGACACATTCACAGTGTCCTGTCCTGTGACTGCTCAGAGCCCCTCGTGTGCAGGGGACACCAGTGTAGCCCATAGTTGGTTTTTGCCCTTCAAGCCACAAAGCCTAAAGTTCCAGCTGGTTAGGAATGGGAAAACCCAGCGACTGGAATATTTATAGGATTTTCTATCTTTCAGTAGGAGATAATTTATATTTGTTCCACAAAGTAATATGGGTTTGATTTCTTCAAAAACCTTGTGGTGATTGTATGAAGGATGGCGGCTGCAGTAGTCCCAAATACGAGCAACATTTCCCTTCCTATTCACAAAGCAATCTTCTTGTTTAAAGTGTGTAAAGCTGTCAAAGACACTAGAACTATTCTGTGTATTTACACTGTTCCTAAATGTCCAACTGCTCCTTAACCCCAGCACAGTGAGAGGCTCCAGGTTTTGTTCCTGTTTGTGATTTGAAACGCTGTGTGTAAACTGACCGAGGTTCTTGGTGTTTCTGCATTCCCCTTTACCTCCCATTAAATATGAAAACCTGAGCTCAGCTGCCCTTACCCAGGGCCAGCCACACTGCTTTCAGGAGCTGCACATATAACGTGGTTCATTGTCTCTTTAATAGTAGTAATTCCTGTTAAACACAGAAAATACCACTAATCTTGTAGGTATCATTCAAGTACAGAGATTATATAACTGCTCTCACTCCCTCCCTCACTGAGATATTGTCAAAGTTAATCAGATAATGGTTATAAGGCACTTTAATATTGTCTAGTAATAAATATTCCTATTATTACTGAAAATACAACAATTATTTGTTATTTTAAATTCTGAAAAGGCCTTGTCTTATGATAGAAAGGGATAACATTATTACCACCATATTGACAGTCTGGTATGCCCTTAAGATATGACACCATTCAGTGAATATTCCATGTTAGGGAGTAGTGAAAGAGGAAAACTCCTGTCCCCTGGGCTGTGGGGCTGCTCCTGCTGCCCTGGGCCATTATTCCAGCTGGACACGCAGTGTGCATGCCCTGCACCTGGAAGGGCACCACAGAAAGAGCAGCCCAAACACACAGAACTGAGAGAATCCTTCCAGAAGGACTTATCTCACATCAATTACACAATTAGGAGTCTGGTCTTCGGGACCGAGGAACAAACAAAATCATCGGGAAGTATTTAGTGGTTTTCTGTCCAACTGGATCAGCACAAGGCTGAGCTATTTCAAATCAAAGGGGAAAACATGAACCCAAAGTCCTCCTGAAAACCAGAGCAGCTGGAAGGGCCAGCACTGCTGCTGCACACTCGGGTGAGCAGGGCCGGGCACAGCCCTATTTACTGAGCTGAAAACACTGCTCTGTCTCCTCAGCTGGCTGGGCAGCCAATTCTTTGTCTCCACCGAGTCAAACAGGGAGAAAATAACATCTCCATATGATAGTGGGCTCATTTTCAATACTTCCCTAAGTGTTGTAAGGGAATTGGACACTGCAGCGAATGAGATCATCACCTTAGATGACTTTGTTTTCTGGTTTGTGGCACCTCCATTGCTGCATCTGTTCCAAATTAGCTGTATAAACAGCTTCTGCTAGAAAAAAATGTTGAAACACAGTTTGGCTCGTTCCCACAGTACCTGGAGACATTCAGGTTCCCTGGATTTCACTAGCTAGGAAGTGGAGAAACACAGCACGGAGGATGTAAAGCAGACACGCTCGCTCCCTGCACACATGGTGATTACTCTGCTGTAATTAGCAACTGCCCGGTCCAAGGGGGCCCAGGGGTGTTTAACGAGTGGGGCTCGGGAAGAGTCTGCAGCCTAAAGCAAACCTTCACCCCAGGGCAGTGCGGGTCCCCACTCTGGGTGGGAACATTTGAGGCTGGTTGGCTCCTGGAAACTGAAACCGAGAATTGCAAATGTGTGCAGTGATCTTTGTAGGGTTCTGACAGCAACTTCACTAGGGAGTGATTCAGGAACGAGTCACTGGTTACAACACACCCACTGAAAATGGTGCTTTATGATCCTAAATGGCTTTGACCGTGGATAAACATGTTGCAGACTCCTGGGGAGAGGAGAGGTACGTACCCATAGCTAGCAAACCATACCTCCTCAGGGTATCCACTTCCACCTTACCTCTCTAAACTCACAATAAGAAAGATCAGCTCCCCAAAGAGCAACATTTATGCCAGTTAGGTTAGTTAGTTAGCTCACAATTAGCTGGTCCATTTAATTATGAATGATAGCTAACACTGAAGGGCTTGTGTTGCCAGCTGTAGTACAAAAGGTACATGAATTAAATAGTAAATATAAACCTAAACTGGAAAGAAGCTAAATAAAAATCGGTGTTAAAAATATAAATAGGCTTATTGTGATTCTAATGTGGCTACTTAGGAGAACAGTGGGCATTACATCTTAAAGAGAGGCAATGCCCTGGGAAAAGCAGTGTTACATTTCCAGGCCATCCCACCCCTGGACACCTCCAGCTGGTGAAATACTGTATATAAAGCAAAAACACCAGTCAAGTCTTCCAAGTTTGGTATCACAGATGATTAAGAATATGCTCAAATTCTCTGTGCATCTACGAAGTCCCTCATGAGATGTCACATGGGACTGTCTCTACAGCAGGGGCACTATGGCTGTTCCCTAAATCACCAGAAGCATTCCCTGTGTGTTTAGGAAGTGCACTGGTTTCACAACAAGAGACTCTGTTTCTGCTGATCTGCTGCCCAGCATTTTCCATGAGAATACATTCTATTAAAGGGACCCGAAGATCCTTCACTGACTGAACTGAGGCCTCAACACTCTACAAAGCCAGCAGCTCACAAAGCCCTCCAGGGGAGTGAGGGAGAGCCCTTCCTGCTGGCAGGTGGGCATGTACACTGGGAGTCTGAGCCCCTCTGGGGTGCAGGACACAGGGATGCCCCAGCAGTGTCAGGGATCACCTTGTGTGCAGGAGGGACACATGGAATGCCACCCTTCCTGGCTCGAAAGGACACACTAGTGACACTGCCTCAGTAACCAACATCACCATGAGTTCTCCCCAGCAAAGAGCAACCTGAAACTCATGGAGGTGAAAAATTGTCTCTCTCAGGTCGAGGTGAACCAACTGGGCCCAAAGGTTCTAAAACACATAAAATACAGGTTGTTTTTTTCGTGGCCCAAATTAATTTTTGAACAAAACATTCAAGAGCGGAGAATGCTCGTAACAGACAGGAAAACTCAAGTGGTCCCAAAGTATCCCAAGCCCTTTTCTGGAATTGCCTCCAACAGCATCACCCTCAGGGTGCAATCCTCACCACCAACTATTACCTTCCAGCACTGCAGCTAAAGGAGCCCAGACATGAAGGAGTATTTAACTGGGAAAGTAAAAGAAGTGAAATACCAAATACTGAAGTGATAACAGAAGTTTGATGGAATTTTAAGGGTCTGCTACAAAACAAGAGAGGAAAACAAAGCACCCTAAAAGTGCAAAATGTGACATGTTTAAGATGGAAACAGAAGCAATGAAGAAACACGAAGAGGAATGGAGGCATAATGGGATGGAGTCCAATTTTGGAGACAAGGAAATGCATTCTGAAAAGGAAGAAACAGAGAAGATAACTTGGAAAAAAGATGGAAGGTAAGACCCATGAGGTGAAAAGAGAAGAGCGAGGTGGAAGTCAAAGTCGGTGGGGAATGAGAAGGAACAGAAAGGTGACATAAGAGAAAGACACTTTCTGAACACTGATCTCATGTCTTAATGCACTGTGTGAACCTTCTCAGGTAATTCGGGTGTGAGGGCACAGAATTGATATTACTGGAGTGTCTCAATTCGGAGGGTAAAATAAAGGAGAAGAGTCAAACTATGGATACACAAATAGTGAGTTATTGCACCCATGAGTGTGGATCAAGGGCAGCTGCTGTGACAGACACTGCATCAAGTGCTGGGAATCTGTTCCTCCACTGCAAACCAGCCCCAGAGAAACACCACAAAATCCAGCTATGGGCATAGCCAAGAGAAGTGATCATGTACAGTTCATCATTAGTTGTTTTACGGGGGAACTGAACCAACTAATATTCCCCCCTTTCCTTCCCACAATAGCTCACATGAAGTGTGTACCCATCAAGCAGGAAAAATCCAGCTTCCAGAGAAAAAGCACTTTTAAAATGCAGTCCCCTTTTGTTCTAACTTACTAAACTATGAATAAAAAAATTAATTTTTGGAAAATTAAATGTATGCCTCCTTCAGTTATGAAAGAAAAGCTATCCTCCTTGTCCTGGTAAAATAAATTCAAACTGTTGATTAATTTCTTACAAAGGTAAACATTGACAGTGATTTCTAAACTAAGAGCTCTCTATTTACAGGGAACACGCTAACTAAAATAAGTCACTTTTTCTTACAGCAGACTGAAAGCTAAGACATGCACCAGAATTAAGTAACTCCAGGAAAACAAGCAGGGCCCCAAACCTTCACAACTCTCATTAAAAATTAGAACCCAAATGATCTGCTTTAGGGAAACTGAGAGGAATTAACTCTTCCCATACTTTGTAGGGTTTCACTGCAGCCTCACAGAATGACTGAGAAATGCTTGAAAAGCGGGGAAATTGACGGCATTTAAAACATAAAATTTACTTTCCAAGACAAACGACTGCTCCGCTTACCTGGAGAACTCTTTTGGTGAGGCCGGTTTTCTGAGCTAGCTGTTTCAAGTCCTTGGCATCGGGGTTGTGGTTGATGGCAAAGTAGGACTTCATTGTCCTCAGCTGGTGGTGTTTGAAGGACGTCCTCATGCGCTTGGTCTTCTGGTTGCTGGGGTATTGCTGGTCTCTGTCCAGGTGGTCACCGTCGTTCTCGTTGCAGCTCAGAGCTTAAGGCAACAAGTGGAAAAGGCCTGTAAATCTCTTGCTCCACAACCAGCACTGTTTGCAATTCGTCTGAGGGCAGCAATTAAAACAACACACCGTGGCATGTCCTGGTACAAGCCCCACTTGCCTCGCCTCCATTTCATAGATTCAAGGGACAGTTTAGGTGGGAAAAGCCCTCTAAGGTCATTCATTGTGTCCAACCAGCACTGCCGAGGCCACCACTGACCCGTGTCCCCAAGTGCCACATCCGCACGGCTTTGAAACCCCTCCAGGGATGGGGACTCCACCCCTGCCCTGGGCAGCTGCGCCAGGGCTGGACAGCCCTTTTGGGGAAGAGATTTCGCCAAATATCAAACCTAAAGCTGTCCTGTCCCAGCCTGAGGCCGTTCCCTCTGCTCCTGTCCCTGTTCCCTGGGAGCAGAGCCCGACCCTCCCCTGGATCCATCAGGGACTTGCAGAGCCAGAAGGTCCCCCCTGAGCCTCCTTTTCTCCAGGCTGAGCCCCCCCAGCTCCCTCAGCCCCTCCTGCTGCTCCAGCCCCTTCCCAGCTCCGTTCCCTTCCCTGCACACACTCCAGCCCCTCCCTGTCCTGTCTGAGGGGCCCAGAGCTGCCCCCAACACTGGAGGTGCCCCAGCACAGGGATGGCAGTGCCCCAGTGGCCACAGGGCCAGGTGCCAGGGCCCGCCTTGGCCAGCAGGGCACACCCTGGGCCATGTTCCTGCCGCCCCGGGCTGTCCCTTACAATGAGCAGCCTGCCAGGCCCCTGCGCTGCCCCTTTGTGGCTTTGCAAATGCAGGCCTGTTTCCTTTGCTGCCCGCTCGGTGGGAGCACGGGAGCTGTCCCGGCTCCCTGGAGGGGTTTAATGGACTGGGGATCCCTGTAAAGTGCACTGGAACACACAAAGAGAGCTGTGCAATGCAGCCCACTCGAATCTCGATGGAACAGACTAGTTAAAATCATAATTATTTCCTCCATCAAACTAAACCCTGTAGAGTACAAGAGAGACCTTTAAATGAAACACTATAAAAGAAATAAAGTTTGTGGCTACCAGACAGCAAATTATGACTATAATCTGACTAGCTAAAGAAATAAAGCCTTAATGCACCGTATTCACTCACATGCCAAATGAAAAATATCTTTTTAATTATTTATAAGTTTGTATTTCCATTTTTTGAAAAAAGTGTTTGCAAATACTAGTTTGAATGATTACTCCTGTCATATCCTTTGGAACCAGGGAATGACACTGGTTGATACGTTTGCAGAAACCAAATGTAAAGCCTGTGAAGAAGGTCTGGGAGGAAGGAACACTGTAAAAATTATCAAGTAGTATTAAATGTTGAATGCCAAGCAAAATAATCTTCTAGACCAAAAGTAGTTTTTCATTTATTTGTGCATACAGTAAACCGTAGAAAACCTCTTAAAATAACATTAAGGACTGAGCTTAAATCCAATAAAAAAATCAGGGATATAACTGAAAATTAGCTCTGACAAACTGTCATTAATTAGCTTTTCCTGTTCCAATATCTAAAGCTCCCTCTTTATTTCCTACAAAAGCAATGAAAAATCACTACTACCTCTGTTCTACAACTCTTGCAAAAAATGGGAAAAAAATTCTTTTAAAATGTGAATTGTTGGTGAGTTTCTTAAACACATGAACAGGTTTGTTTTCAATTGCCCGTTATTTATTGCTGTTTCATTACAACTGAGTACATCTCGTGGACAGGTCTTTATAGGGTTTCTTGAATTCCTGCTGTCCATCAGTGGCTCTCAGCCCTGTTAAAAACACCCACCTTCTGAAAGGCAGGCATTAAGAACAGTCTTGAAAAATACTCATAAAATGCATGTATTCCTAAGTGAAGATGCATTTGGGCTCCCCAAACAGCAGGTTTGCAGTAGCTGCTTTGCAAACCTCAGCCCTTCAAAGCCTTCTAAAAAGATATGGCACAATACAGAGCAAGGCCTGCAGAAATTCAGCTCTGAGCCCCAAAGCTCGTTTGTTTAACAGATACGCCCAAAGTGGCCAAAGCCTCCAACTTTTTTGGGCGTTTCTCTACTCCTGTAATTTAAAGAACAGCCTAGGCAAATGGTACTGTATATAGAAATGTGTGTGTCTGTGTGCGTGTGTGCGTGCATGTGCATACATTTGTATAAATCCTTTCCAGACCTCAGGGTCTTGTGCCAAATTCTGGCAATAAGAAGCATTTCTGCTTGTTTTCCTGCGGCATGGAAAGACTGGGAGCACCTGAATTCAAAAGGTGTAGGATGCTTAAAGGAGATAGTAACAATGGAGTGGTAATGGAGCTGGATGGGATGTAGCAAAATCTTTACTGGTTTAAGGACTGAGATCCAGTTGCCCAGCTGGAGTCATCCGATGTGCACCAGTGTCCTTCATAGCTCCAATTCCTGATATAGAGAGTACTGGGATGAATAACATAGTAATCCCCATAGAAAATTCTGTTATGGAAATGTAAAACCAAATCGTGCTTGTTTTTAAAATGTACTCAAAGAATTTTAGATACCAGTAATGGAAAAGACCTTTGTGTGTCCTCTTAAAGGTTTTCAAACCCTCCCAGAAATAACAAGGCAGGGACACAGGAGGAAATGCATCAAAATATCTGTCTGCAGGACTGAAGTCTGTTCCTGTTAATATGCAACAAAACAAACCCTAGGGCTGCAAAGAGTTGGATTTTAACATGTTCCATAGAGAATGAGATACATTCAGAATCCAGGGATATAAAAGTGATTCTAAACCCTCCCGGAATGGAATGGGGGTGTCAGCTTTTCATCAAGCCCCGATAGGACAATGAACAATTTACTCTTGGAATTTCTCAGAATTTTGCCTCCTTATCTACTAAGTAAAAATAATATTAAACCCACAGTAAACGTGCAGTGTTTGGGATGGCCAAATGTCCTTGTGTCTGATGGAAGCTACAGAGCAGATTTTGGAGGAGCGAGGGCGTGAGCTGCTCATTGCCTTGTGCAAGTGGTGTGGCCACTGCCAGGCACAGCCAGCACCACAGAAACAGTCCTGCCTGGTGCCAGTCCCCCTCTTGTGTTTGGTTCTGGGGCCTGGCACCACCCTCCAAGGGCTGCTATATTTGCTCTAATATTATCTGCCTCCCTCTCCGGATCTGCCATGTCCATGGGCGTTGCAGGCACAGACACACAGAGTGGGCCAAGGGTGGAAGTGGAGATTTTAAGAGCTGAGGAGTTTCTGCAAAAGGCATCTGGGTGTAAAACTAACACTGTACATGCTCCTCACGCAACCCTCTGTTTTTCAGGCACTATCTTCCCTGTTCCTTTGTGGTGTCCCTGTGTATCTCTCCAAGGAATTGCTGAACTATCTGTGTGTAACATTTCCATTCCATTGCAGTATCTCAGGCTCCTGCTGGGATTTCAGAAATACAATTGGTAGAATTCCAGTTGAATAGAGGAGTCTTAAATCAACTAACGTTTCATTTCTATTTTGTGGCAAAACTAATTCCGAGTCAGTGCCAAGTCTGTTTTTGACCCTAGACCATTTGCAAGGACCCTGTGCCTTTCCCCAGGCCCCACACCCAGGCCATGGCCCTCCTGCCCTCAGCTGGAGCAGCACTTACAGCCCCCCTCAGCCCCACATGGTCACAGGATGGTGATGTCCACAGGCAGTGTCGCTACAGACTGGGATGGAAACAGTTTATTTGGAGAGGGGTGACCAAAATATTCTCTGCAGAATAATGTGTAACACCTCTCCAAACCCAGCAACAGGAGGGGAAAGCAGGACGTGCTGGTCCCTTTGTGACAAAGCCTGGCTGAGGAGGAGGACTTGGGAGCACTCTTCACCCTCAGATCACGAGCCCCCTGTGCACTGGGAGTCAGGGCAAAGCACGTGCTTAGGAGTTAGTAGATCACTGAGGATATAGCACATGGAGAAGATGGGAAAGAGGAATTTCCTTCGGGGAAGTTTTGTTCTCAGTAGCTTGTGTTTGACATGTTAGATTACACCAAAAGAAACCAAACTAATCCTGATTCTGAAAGAATGATTAAACGGGAGGCACATTTGGTGTGTGCATCAGCTCTCAATGTTCAGTGGCTCAGGAACATACACCCCTTTCCCTGTGTAATCGGAGTTAAGGGGGTGCTTTAACCTCCTGCTGCCTGGAGAGGGAACTTGTGATTAACCAGAGCAGGCAGGGGTGCAGCAGGATGTGTTGTTCGGTCGGAGTGTGTAAAGGACTTTGTGGTACCCGTAGCCTGAAAGGGACAGAGGTGAGACAGAACCCTCTGAGTGGTTCTTGGGACAGGAGCAGAGCTAGAGTCTTTCTCCTCGGAGGAAGGAGAAGACACGTGGAGAAGGCAGACGCCTGAACTCCTCAGCAGCGGGATGCAAAGGGGGGAAGCTGTGGCACTGGGGGCAGGCAAGGTACCCCTGGCTGCTTCCGAGGCACTGGCAGTGCTCAAAGGAGGGTGCCTCTGCCAAGCCATGGAGCAACAGACACGACAGCGCTGCCTCAACCTTGACATTTCGGGAAGTGTTTCTGGGGAGGTAAAGCCTGTCCTAGGAAGCGACTATCACCCAGGCCGAGCATCACAAGGCCAGGAGGGAGGAGAGCGGGAATGAGAAGCCTCTTCCTCCGGCCTTCCCCTCGGACAAAGGGGCTGCGCGTCCCGCTGCCCCCGGGGCTGTCGGAGGGCCGGGCCCCCGGCCGTGGTGNAGAGAAGGGAGGGAAGCAAGGGAAAGGGGAAGCTCTTATTTCTGCTAGGAAATCTCTGCAAGACATCCGTTTCTAAGCTGCGACTCCCGTCTGGTCGCTCTGCCCCTGGAGTCACAGGGAAGCTTCTTCTGAGCTTCTGGTCCCAAGGGAAAGGGGGGAGGAAAGAGAGATTCGCTCCTCAAAACTTTCCAGGCTTTTCGCATTTTTGTCAGGAAAGAAAATACACCAACCCGCTCTTGACACAGCCCGTTGGGAGGGTCAGCTCCAGGCGGCCCCGAGCCCTGCCCGGAGCGGGGTCGGCACCTCCGCAGCCCCCCCTGCCCTGGCCAAAAGCCGCCCCCAGCCCCGTCCCCAGCCCGCCTATCCAGCCGGGGTACTCGGTCACCCTCTGGGCGAAGCACTAGGCATCTCCCTGCTACCAAAGGAAGGAAGGAAGGATTTCTTAACATCTTGGCTGTTTGTATAGATTATGGGTACTTTATCCGCTCATCGAGCCCCAAGTTTGCGCAATACATCTATCATTTTCCAGGATATTTTAGTGTCTTAAACACAGACTAGATACAAATGAATAAAACAGCAAGCTGTGGGAGGTTTGGGGTCTAATTCACAAAGGGAGTATTGAGAATTCTTTACAGGTGCTTCTGTGTTCAGCAAGCTTTCAGCCATTGATTTACTGACCTAAAAAACCCATCAAACTCCATTCCAACAAGTGAAGGAAGAAATTGTGATCACAGGAACACACTTAAAAAAAAAAAAGGAGGAGAAAGAAAGAAAGAAAAAGAAATCTTTTTGAAGTTTCAGCATCCTTCTAAGCTATTTTCCACTTGTCAGGCTCTATCCACATCTAAACCCATCATCCCCCTGCAAACGAAGTCTTGTTTAAGTAGGGGGAAAAAAGTCAGTCCAATTCGTGTTACAGATGAATATTTGCTGCAATTTACGAGATAATTTCAGTCTCTACTCTGCCAAGTTTACGGGTCCCCCTTTTCCCACCACCTCTGGGTGTAGATTTATTTACACAAAGTATTCTACACAAATTACCAGGAACAGATCCCCTCAGAGGACAGCATTGTGCATTTCTAGTGCATTTCTGAGAAGGAAATGACAAGTTCCATTCAAAATAAAAGGAGAAACTACCACATTTTTAGACGGGAGGCTTTGCAATAATTTTCTCGTTTGTTAAATTTTACATCAGTGGGCAACCTGGTCTGATTTCCAAGATCAATGGCACTTATTACCGCATAAATTAGTCGATTATTGGTCTAGTAAATAGTTAAGTAGATAAATAGCTTAAGCAAAGAAGCCAAAGGTTACTCAAGGAAGATCCCTTAAGTTTCAGTTGCAGACTCTAAATAAAGATTAAAAGACCAAAAAATCGGAGGGCAATTATTTTGTAAACGAATTTTTCCAAGTGCAGTTAAAGGCGGTTTATTTAGGAAGTCAGGGAGCAGTGAGACTTTCTCAGGCTGTGCTCCCATCCAGGACAGATGCCGCTGGTTCAGTTTACAGGTCCTTTGAATCTGAACATCTGCCCTGCACAGGGAGACAGCGGAAGGACAATTAAAAGCTAATCCCTCCGAAAAGGAGACGTTTTTAAACGGGAAAGATGCGTATTTGGTGCTTGTTTTAAAGCTGAACTGCTACCCGCGAGAACACTACATCCACCTTTCATCAACCTTCACCACTGGGACTACTACTGCTTTTTGCACTATTTCCAAATTATTCAGCAATTAGTTAAACCAATAATAGCTGGCAATTTCGTTCCCGCGTTGCGTTTGCCGGTTAGGGATGCGCCTTTTCTCCCTGCCATTTTCAGTGCAAACCATTTCATCGCTATTGTTACTCCCTCAGGCGCAGCCTCCCCCTCCCGGGCCGCCTCCCCCGGCCCAAGCCCGAAATCCTCACCACCCCTGCGCCTCTCGGTGTGCCCCACGCACCTTCCTCCCCCGGCCCTCCTCCTCCTCCTCCCGGCCGCCGCCCGGCGCACCCGCAGCTGTCGGGGCGCTCAGGGATGCGGCTCCAAACAAACCGCAGCAAACTTGGCCTTTACCGAACGCCCTCTCCAGAAATAATAAAAAACCCCAAACCATGTTAAAGGCAAATCTGCGCCCTATGGGACACATCTGAACGCGGTAGATTAAACAGGGAAACAGGCTGGAAGGAGCAGAGAAGCGCAGAGAACACCGAGGCACGGAAGGACGGGGCAAACGAGCTCGGGGCCCGCGGTCCGGCGGGACGGCCGAGTCCCCGGCTCCGCGAATGCCCCTCCGGGGGGAAGCCCACCCGCGCCTCCAGGTCCTCTCATAAAACCCACAACTACGAATTTTGTTTTGTCCGAGCAGTTTTCCCCGTTGCACCCAAGGAGCGGCGCAGGAAGCCCCCGGGATGGCAGTTCTGGTGGGCAGTTACACGGACTGCGGAGCGAGGGGAAGGGGGGCACCGGGGCTGAGGGGACAGCAGGCTGCTCGAATTCCTTTGCCTGCAAAATTGCAGTGCTGTGGCGGCCGGGAGGTTAAACGAGGAAACACATCGGAAAGTTTACAGCTGGAGACACAGAGCCCGGGCTGCTGCCGGGTTCGCTCCCTCTCCTCCCGCTGCTGGGCTCGCTTCAGGGGCAGGGGCTGCGCCGCGGGGCAGCGCGGCCATGCAAAAGGATGCTGCGAGTTTCCCGACTCCTCTCGAGTCACGCCTGATGAACAGGAGTCCAGGCGAACTCGCGGCCCGTGTGAGCAGGGGCCGTGCTGCCCTCAGGCACCTGCTGCCCGCAGCCCCTGCCCGGGCACCCCCAGCGCTGCACCCCGGACACCCCCTGGGGAGACAGACACTTCCCCTCCCTCGCTTTCCTTCCAAAACTTTAGGGTGCAAGAGCTCGGGACAGGGCAGAATAATTCACCCGTCAGCAGCCTTTAAGTGTAGCCACTAAAGAAAATTCACGGCTCTCTGAAGTGCTAACTTAAAATCTCTGGTTTCCAGATTTTATTTCAGGCTACACTCCCCCTTCTCCCCTCCCTTCACCAGATGACCTTGCTTCAAAACATTTTATTTCCAGCTGAAGTGAAAAATGCTAACATATTAGCTTCTGTAATTGCAGTTTGACAGCACTTGATCTCAATAATTATGCTGCAGCTAAACTATTATTAACGGTTTAAGCTAAAATAAACGGAAATCCCCCTTTGGAAGTGAACAGAAACAAACCATTTGAACTGTTCCGGGGAAAGGTGGGGGTCTCCTACCTGCATTGTAGGCTGCCAGATCTGCTCCGGGGCCTGGGCTTTTCCTTTTCCTGGGTCTCCCCTTCTGGACAGTCCCCACGCCGTTGTAATAAGGCAGTCCCAAAGTGTTGGCAGAGCCCGCTCCCAAAGCCGGGCCCTTCCCAGCGGCTACATCCGAGTGATTGAAATGCACCTGGTACTCCCCCTGGATGAGAGTCTCGAAATGGAGGCGGCAGTACACCAGATTGTCCTTCATGCCAAAGTGATCGCCAGTGGTCAGCATCTTGTTGCAAGTGGTGCAAGTGAAGCAGTTTAAGTGATATACCAAATCCCTGGCCCTCATGACCATCTCGGAGGCAGAAATCCCCAGGTGACACCTCGCGCATCTCTGCACCGAAAACCTCCTGCAAAACAGAAAGGCCAGAGGAGACGGTGAGAGGCACATTCCCCCCCACCCCGTCCTTGCTCGGGTCTGCCCGGAGTGCGGCCGCGGGCTGCGAGGCCCGGGCAGCCCCTCGGCCGGACAGGGGCACAAAGCCGGCGGCTTGCAGAGTGCGGGCACGCTCAGTCCCGTTTCCATCCCGCAGCGCAGCTCCTGCCCCGCCACATCCCACCAGAAACAGGCATCGGCCCCCACCCCACCAAGGTGCCCGCACCCCCGGGCCCGAGGAGGCAGCGCGGGCGGGCGAGGAGCGGCCCCGCACCCCGCACCCCCCACAGGACCCGAGCAGGGCACGCCTGGGGAAGGCCCCAGGACCCGCAACCAGGCTGGGGGGAGCTATGCCCGGGCCGTGCCCCACTGCTGGAACACGGGATTCATCCTCACCAGGGAGAGGCTTTGGGAGCCCACAGCCTGCCCCACGCGTGCCCATGGATCCCCTCCGCAGTCCCTTCAGGATCGGGTGTGCTCGGGGGGTCGGGGGCAGTCCCCCCTCCCCGGCTGGTGGCCGAGGGCAAGCTGTACCTGTAGTAGTCCTCCTTGCAGTAGATGCTGCCGTCCTTGCTGAAGCAGGTGAGCTCGGACTCCAGGTTGAGTTTACATTCACAGCACTTGAGGCAGCGCATGTGCCACTGTTTATCCACAGCCAGGAGGTAATAACGGTCGGAGATTTTCCCCCCGCAGCCGGCGCACAGGGCAGCCCTGTCACTGCTGATGGAAGGCATGGTCTGCTGGGGGAAAACAATTACAGACCGTTAGCGAGAGGGAGAAACTCTGGAGCGCTGCTGGGCTCCCCCTGCCCCTGCCCCTGCCCGGCCCGCTGCTCTCCCTCGCAGGGGCTGCCCGGGGAGCGGGGGCTCTGAGCCCACCGGCCCCATGCCCGGTCCCCGGGGTCCCGCCGCATCCCACCTTTCCGGGAGGAGGCGGGGAAGCGGGCAAGACAAACAGAAAACCACCCCGGCTTTTAGGGGAGGCGTCCGGACCAGATCCACAACTTCTTTTTTTCCTGGTGGATTTTCCAGTCCCAAACCGGGAAAAGATGCTGTTCAATAAACAGGCGCAACAACCGCAGAGTAGGGCAAATCGCAGATAGTTAATTTTAAAATTTATTGTTATGGATATACTGAGAGTGTCTGCATAGTTAATGCTCTGTGAGTGCGTGTATGTGGAGCGTGTCTGTGTGTGTATTTTCCTAGCTATAAAATTCCGAATGAATTACGATCAAACCCCCAGTAGTCACAGTGCTGCAGACACAGCTCTCTGCAAGCTGGTTCCAAACAACACGGATCGTGATCTGCTGTGACCCAAAGTACTAAAGAGATCAGTAAATAAAGCTGCGAAGGAGACGAGCATTACTAAATCCGAGCTGAAGAATGTTTTATCAGTAAAACGAAATAGTCGGAAAAATGTTGGAAAGAAAGAGGGGAAAAACGATCAGAGCACTTTAGATTATGCTGGGATAAACTTGGAAGCAATAAAACTAAATGTAAGCCCTATATAATTTAATAGTTTAGTGTCAAATCGCAATCCAATCGAAACTCTCAAACCCCCGCCCAAATTCATACATACCCTGTCAACCTCTACCGAAAAAGAAAGAGAGAGAAATATCGGAACCGTTTAAGCACGCTTATTTATTTTAGCAGGCACCTTCAAACAGCATTGGGGAGAGGAGGCTCGGTGGAGCAGGGTTTGGGGCAGCCCTTACGATGCGCTGCTTTCCACTTGGGTCCCAACTTACTCTTACCCGCTTCGCACAAAAGCCCACGGCAGATCTGTTCTTGTGCAAGAGAACCCGAAACACTTCCTTACAGCTGTGCCCAACACGCCGTTTGTTTTGGTTCGGGGCGGGGGAGAGGTTGTTTGTTTGCTTTTCCCTCCCCTGGAGCCTTAAATCCTCGCGCAAAGCAAAGGCAGCTAAGCGGGGACCCGCCAGGAGCCGAGCCTGGTTCCACCACATGCCAGAGCCGGGACTTCCATGCCCTCCTTGCGGGGATCACAAGAGCCCGTCACTGTGAGCGCTCCCGTTTGCCCCGCACCATTCCCACTAGCACAACTCCGCACAAATGAAAACCCTGGCACTCCACCGGTGTTGGTCACAGGAACCTACTGGGAGCTTCTTTCTTTAAGGCATTAACCGAACTCCGAGCAGGGATCGGTTTAGAACCGAAGGAGTTTCTTGTAAAACCACTTTAAATGAAATAACGATTTTTTCTACTTTGCTTTTCCAGTAACAAAAATATGCTGAGATCCAGAAATGGTGTTCAAGGATCGAGTATTCCATCCCACTATTTGTTATGTACACACGTGTATGCATATACATTATATATATAATTACATAAAACTATCATGTCACAATATTTATTCCAACAAAGATCATTCGATGTTATTTAACTGTACGGAGAAATACTAACTTTTTCAAAGAAAACTAAAACCATTTAGATTAAAGATCGCGTCCCATCCTTATAGTACAAAGGCTGTTTTCCAGCCAGTATTTCAGGATTAAATAGTCTCACTGCCACCTTTAAGCAAATTTCCACATAGCATTAAGAGAAAGAACACATTCTGATGGAGTTTGCAAACCCGAGATCAGATCATCCTTGCATATGCCCGTACCCGCTCACAAGACAGCATTTAACCAATGTACGAGATCGTTTCTCTGCAGAATTATCATTTCTTAACAAAAAATAATAGTATACATAAATAGTTGAATCAGTTAAGACAATTCGGAAATCTCTTCCACTTTGCCAGCTTAACACCAGTTAGACGGATGCATCTTTTTATTATCTAACTGTATTAATATACAAGTACTGTGCATCAGCAGACAGAAGATAAAAAGTGGTAAAGTTATAAAAATTCGCATCCATCCGTTTCCCTGAAACATATCTTCCAGTTCTCTTTGCCATGTTTCCAAACCCACATATTAAAATTATTTTTTAAAAACCGTAACTAAAGGCACTCGGGTTTGTTTTGGTTTTTTGTTTAAAAATAAATGCTATAAAGACTGTCGCACTGTAGACATCCTACCTGAAAAATAACACAGAATTGGATTCTTTGCTGTTTGTGTTTCCATTCTGCAGACAAAAAATTCACTGTGCCAAAATGTTATCGCTATAAAGCCATACTTTGCCTCTTCCTAAAAACTTTGGAAGGCCGGACAGGCTGGGGGAAGGGAAGGAGTTCTTGGACGCTACCAAAAGGCTGCTCTATCCTTCTGTTTTCTCTCAAGAGCAGTACCGTTCCTTTCACCCAAGCGTTACTATTACTATGCATATTATTAATAATTAACAGTTTCATGCCTTTCCCCGCGGCTTCATTTAATCTTTTGGGGTGGCTTTATGCTCAATTTTCTTCAGATTTAGCATTTTGCATACCTTTCCCCCCGATCTGTTATTTTAGGGGGAAAGCTGTATCTGTGAGGGGTTTGGTATGTTTAGGGGCTGCACGACTCTCCCATTCCTTCGGCTCCTACCGTTTCCGTCTCTCCCCTGTCTATAGCCGAGCTGATGGCCGGTGCTTCGCTTTTGGTTCTCCGATCCATCTCGTCGATGACCCCGTGCATCTCCGAGCCGGAAAGACTGTGGAAAAGCATCGCTGAGGAAGCAGAGGAGGAGGGCCCGAGTCGCTGCTGCTGCTGACAGTTGTCGGGGTCCCTGCAGGAGCCCAGAACTTGCATTAACCGGAGCCCTCCCCCATGCATCTAGCACGGCCGCCCCGTCTCTCCTCGGGCACCGGGCTGTTCCCCGGCAGAGCTCTCCGGAGCGCGGCGCAGGCACTGGTCCGAGCTTTCAAGGGGATGGGGCGCAGGAAAGGCGGGCGCAGGGGCTGAGGGAGAGGGGATAACTGGTAGTATGAGCTTCGGGGCTTGGATCTAGTCTGTTGCGCGGCCCCGGCACATCCCTGTAGGAGGCTTCTTCAGTGCAGGGCTCATTGCCCCAGGTGCAGTCCCAGGCTTTATGCTCTGGCCCAGCTGGCAGAAGGCTGGGCAGGTTTACGGTTGGGAGGGATTAATAAATAATAGAAATATATAAAAAAATTAAACCATCCTCGGTGAGAAATAAATAATAATTGGCAAAAAAAAAAGGAAAAAAATAACGACAAGCCCCCTACATCGTAGTGTGCGAAATTGAGAGGAGGCAAGCGGGGGAGAGGGAGGCTGCAGCAGGCGGAGAGCAGGCTGGTGCTGCGGGGAGGCTGGGGCGGGTGCCCACCGTACGCACTCACAGTCCAGAGGGCTGGCAGCGGCGGCAGCTCAGGGGCAAAGTTTGCTCCGTCCCCCGCTCCTCCCCCAGCCCGCTGGAGCTCATTGGGAAAAGAAAAAGCCAAGGGGAAGGAGGGAGAGTTGGACGGGCACCAGATGGGACGGGCAGCGGCGGCCCCCCTGTGCCCTTAAANGCGCGGGAGCGGCGCGTCTGCAGCGCGGGCACCGTGCGGGGCTCCGCGCCTTTTCTACAGCCCCGCTGACATCATGTCCTGCCCCGCCGCCATTGGCTGCGCCGCGCCCGGGCCCGCCGGCATGTGCTCGGGGCCGGGGATGCACCGTGTGCCCGCACCGCGGCCCCGCACCCTGCGCCCGCACCCTGTGCCCGCACCATGTCCCCAACTGTGTCCCTGACCATATCCCCGCACCGTGCCCCTGTGCCCCAAGCGCTGCCACGCCCCGCACCAGCCCCGCATGGAGCTTGGCACTTTTGTGGCCCCGTGACCATTGGCGATGTGTGGCACCATGGCCACAATGGGCAAGGAGGGGAAAGTTTGTTCCCACTCCAAGATCATGATGCCCCAAACATTTATGACCAGTTGAATGCATTCAACAACCGTCCTTACAACGAATACCCAACGTTAGAATGTGGTAATTTGAGTCATGGCAGTCTGTGGAGCCTTCCACAGACCCAGGCCTCTCGTGTCTCTCGTTTCCAAGAAGACTGTAAGAAGACCAGGCCAGGAAGGTCTCTGAACTTGAGAAGCTTCAGGAAGTCTCCAGAAAAGACAAAGAGTACACAGGGAGACTGTTCATGATGTCTAAATATTTATGCAGGAGATGGGTAGTAAGGAAGGACTAATTAGTATTGAAGATGTCAAATATCCCCCTTGTAATGATGTTCCAAAGGTAGCACAGCGGAAGGTAAATGTGAAGGCACATCTGAGCTCATGCGACTCGCTGCCTCCTCGTGACTGGGGGTTATTACATCACTCCTGCATTCCTGCTGGGTGTTGTTTTCTGCCACAGCCATTGGCCTCTTACAGGTGCAGCGGGGTTAGGATTAGCCTTCTAAAACTGGAATTACTCCATCTATAGTCAAACTTTGCTGAGTTTATGTGTTCTGTTCCTACAATAATCAAGGCTTTTTATCATCTTTCTGTTGGGATTGCTCTGAGTAGTTAAAAATGTTTACATGTCACAGAGGAGAACAAAGTGTCTCTTGTAGAAATGCATACGAAATAGCCAAAAGACCCCTCAAGAAACCATTACAGAATGCAAGTTAATTTGACATCTGTGGGAACTATCCAAAGACTGTCCCAAAATCAGACCCTGGAAACAATGGAAGTTCATGTTTGAATTCAGATTAGAATTCTGCAGCACAGTTAGTGACACTGTATAGTATTTATCTTGATAAAGTAATCTTTCCCTCCCTCCGTGAAGTTGCGAGACATTTTCCACCACGGGCTGTGGTGGGAGGTTTGGCTCTGGGAACACCGTATGTTGTTGCCCACAGGGCACTGTGTGCCCCATGGTCGCTGGGTTATCCTCACTTAAGCAATTTGCTGTATGTATCCTTACCCACAGCTCCACACCGTACCATCCTTAGATGTTTTAATACCAGATTAATTCCCTATCATGGAATTGATTACATACTTTTTACAGTTAAGAAAGGTCATGGATTCGTACACTCTATCTGACACAGCTAATTATCAAAAAGATTTTCGATATTTAACGGCATTAAAATACAGTATTTTATCTCACAGAATCACCTCAGTGGATGGAACCAATAATACCAAGAGCACGTTGAAAAAGTATGGTGCGACCTCCAGTTCACAGGTTATCTCTGATTATCTTCCTAATGGATATACAAACACACAAAGACATCCAACCCTTGCTACCAAAACACAAGGAGAGTAACAGAATGTAAACATAAAGCTGCTAATGTACACACTGACACTTGAATGACATTTACATTGTTCAGAATAAAATCCAGGATATTCCTGAATAATGAGCAACAGAAAAACTGCTGGAGCAAAATCGTCTTCGGAATGAGACGCGGGCTCATTTGAAAGGAGAGTTTTTTCATTAGAAAAATGGTGCAGCTAATAATAAAGTCTTTTAACCTGTATTTTGTTATAGGTGACAGGTGAACAAATCACAGGTCTTGAGTTTCTCTACCCTGCCTCTCTTGGTAACGTCATCTCCAGTACCATCTGCTACCTACCAGACAAACAGACCAACCACATAATGAGGTACCAGCTTCCACCCAGCTACCGTGACTAAACCAGAACAAAAGATTCAACGCCTCCTTCAACAAAGGAACACAAGTCTAAGCTGTCTTTGCTAATTGCTGGGTTTCAGGTTGTCTGTTACAGATTTTAAGTGAGCTACAAACTTCCATCAAATACTAGAGCTGTTGGATAAAGGTTCTAAGAATAAAAGATAAATGGAAGCAAAAGGTAAGAGAGAAGAGAAGAAAGCTTAGAAAATAAGTAACTACTTATGGTAATTTAAAGGCTGTGGAATAATATAAACATGAAAGACCAGGGGGCAGAGTGATTGATATCTCATATGTTTTCGATGCCCCTACGGTTATTAGACTGCAATATATGGGAACATACAATAAACTATGAATTAAAATGTAATTGTAGCTTCAGGCATCTTCTTCATTGTCTGCTGTGGTGTTATGTCTTCATGCACCGTGATTGACAAGGTGTAATTAATCATCTTACTCAGTTGTAAATATGGGCACCCTTCACAGTAGGCATCAGGAAGTGTGTACCAGCAAAGGAAGCAATAGTTGACGCTGAGACACCATTAAATCAAAATCAGAGTGCGTATATGTTCAGAAATGTGTGTTTGGTGTGATGCTGTTATCGTTTATTTCTAAAATACTGCACCAACAGATTTACTTGATTTGCAAGTTAACTACAACATTAACTGGTTTTATTTATTTTGTCTCTTCTTCATCTTTATAGGCAATGATGTTGTTCTCCTAAAATGTGAGCCAGTTTGCTTCTTGTCAGCAAGTGGAGCTCAGCTCAGCCCTTCCTCTGCCCGAGTCACTGCAGACAGACCAGCAGCTTCAGAGTCAGCTGCTCCATGGGCTGACTGCAAACGGTGCAGGGGAATTGTTACTCCCCTCCTGGATCACTCTTTGCACTTCTGCATACTGAGTTAGACACTTTGGGTCATTTTAAGTGAAAGACAATAATGAAATTACCTTGATAAGAAACACTGTTCCACTTAAAAATAGGGCATTTCTTGTCACCACTCCTCCTTTAATTGTAAATTAACATCTTTTTAAGGACTTTTTTCAGTATTCCAGGTCTAGAAATATTTTATGTGTGTTTATTTTTCTAAAAGATCACTGACTTTATCTAGTTAGTGCAGAAATGGTGTCTGAGTCATGGGAAATTGGTTTGTCTCAGGAAAATTTGGTGGTGTGCATGGTTTTGATGCACATAGAGCTGCTGAATGAATAATTGGCCCCCTATTTAATGTCCTCTACTTTAAAGCTGTCTAGTACATTCGCTGTTTAAAAAATGTCTTTCAAAGCTGTTAAATATGTAACAAAAAGAGGTTGCTCTCCCCATTCTGACATGAACAAAGCCATACAGTGAGGTGCCCGAGGTACTTCCAGCATGGCATTAATTACAAACACAATCATAAATGGAGATTTCCAAAGTTCTCCAATTCCAGTTCTTTGCAATGCCAGCTGATGAGGGTTTGATAAAAGCATGCAGTGATAATACCAGTCCAGAAATTAGCTATTAAATATTAAGCCAAGCATTTTTTAGAGAGTATGGGGTCTGTTGGACTTACAATTCCACCATCTACCCCTTATGGAATAAGATCTCTGGCTGTCTCAGAAGCAAACCGAGCTTAAAACAGGAGTGCACTCTCAAGAAGATGATCGACTAAGAATGTGTTTTATTTTGATTTGAAAAACTGTCAATCACAGATAGAAAAGACCAAATAATATTATTATATAATACTAGCTAATTGTATTTGTCTGGTAAACCAGGAATGCACAGCAAAGAGCAATAACACAGTTTAAAAGGAAAATATTCCAAAGGTTTTGCCCAGATGTTGTGCTGAATCTGTTTGTCGCTGGTACAAGCAATAGATTTCAGAGGAAAATACAAGCCTGTGTGTATAGATGTGAGGAAAGTAAGATGTCCAATGTCTCACATATTCCAGTTTATATAGCCACAGCTATTTAAACAATTCCAAAACTGCCTCTACGGGTGTCAAAGAGGGAGGGAAATCTTCAACCACATGATCTTCTCTCCAGAGTCCTGTTAAATCCACTGAACTTAAAACAGAACAAGAAGTGTGAAATATGGGTTTGAACATGTTATGTCAGAAATGTAAAGGTTGGAAGCCTTTTTAGTAACCGATATTAATATTGTATTAAATGTTATGAAAAGGTAGGTGTTGGGGAGAAGGGCTGGGCTCATGTGCAATTTTGTCAAGGTTTTTATCTGTGATTATGATTCCAGATGTATCTATTCCCTGAGGAGAAAAATGAAGTAAAGTTGGCATGTGACATGTGTTTTAAGGTGTTTGGCACAGTTTCCCAAAGTGATGACAAAATGTTCATTTTTATTACAGTGAATTGGTAAAGAAAACATGATTCTGAAGGTCAGTAGTGGTGCATTCAAGGTAACTTTGGAGTTTGATCTTGGGGAATACACATTTTTGGTGGTGTGCTTCGATCTGATTGCCAGAGATGCATCTAGCACAGTAAATAATGTCAATAGAATAATGTTTACAAAATATAAAGCGGTAATTGCTAGAAACTCAGCAAATTTCACGCACAGAATATGGCAAAGATTGCAAAAGCATCTCTTTTTGCATTTAGTAGCGTTGCCACTTCTTAATAATTTTTGAAGATCTATTTACTCCAGACTAATCTTTTTTTTCTCCAGTTAGAGCTGACAGAAGTGTAATCGGGTCCTTTGGAGGGCCACACTTTTGGTGTAAATGGGCGGATCTTTTATGAGTTTTTGGGGCAATTGGGGGCAGGTACTTGCAGGGCCATGCAGCGTTTCGGTGGGTGCAGCAGCACAGCTCGGTGCGGGCAGCGGGGCAGGGCAGGGCAGGGCAGGACAAGGCAGGGCAGGGCAAGGCAGGGCAAGGCAGGACCAGCCAGCGCTCCCCACAAACATTGCCCAAGTTGCACAGCCAGCAGTGCTCAGCCTGCCCTAGTGGGCGTACCAGGCAGCTGGAAACGCGGCTCCAGAACAAAAACAAGGTTTGCCGAGAAAGGGCTCCAATGGCATTGCCTCCTTTAAATATTCACAGCCTCAGAATATGATTAATCCCATATTTTAGAAGGAAACTTCCCCAGCTCTGGATCCATCTGCAAATATTCAGAGGGATGTGCTCAATACATTCCTTTTCTGTTCCACAACCACATTTCTTTGTGAATTTAACCACATCAGAAAGCACTTCAAATTTCTAACACAAATATTCGATGCATTTAATGTAAGGAAGCTTCCTTTATTGGAGGTGATTGGGAACATTTTGTATTTTATAGGTATATTTAAGAGGTTAGCAGTAGGGGGGACTCGTCTGTGGAAAATCTGTCTACAGCTGAAATTTTTAGATGCAGAAGTGTTGCTGAGATGTCTAATACATTGCCATTCTTTTGTTAAGTAGCTTACAGGACCATCCTCTTAGCTACCAGACACTCAGACTCCCCCCCCTTTTTTTTTTAAACTCAAATAACATTCCTCTTCCCCCTCTCCCCTTATTTGTTATTTTAAGGAGTTTATACTTGGTTTGGGGGTTTTGTGTGCAATTAGAAGGCTTTCATTTTCATGGGCTTGTTTTTACTTTTTTATCTACAATTTTGTTGTTCCTTTCAGTAATCTTCTGCAACTTTTTTTTTTTTTATCTTTAGTGCATGCAGAGAAGTCCCTCATTGGCTGGCACCTTATTGATAATGATTTACAAGTTTTCCCAGATTAATTTTCCATGGGGTAATTTTTCCCCAATATAATATAGCTCCAATTAAAGAAAAGAAAGCCAAAGGTTAATACAATTTAGAAATCAATTTCTGAAGTCCTTGTGTTAATATTTTAAATTTAAGATCCTATTTACACTTCAGTATCAGAAATAAAATGTGGAGAGTTTGAAAATTAGCAGTGTGGTATTTTCCAGATATTGAAACGTGCCTGCCTAACGAAGGCAGAAGACTTGCTCACTAGATTTATTTTAAAGCAGTGCTTTTAGATATTCATAAATTAAAATAGCAATTTTCAATGAGATACTTATTACTATTTTCTTTGATATTTGCAAGATACCGGACCATTTAATATTTATCCTTTATTTCTGTGAGCTGATCTAATTGCACCTCTCTATTTTGCATTTATTTCTCTTTGCAAACACTACATTATTCACTCTCTCCTGTGCTTATTAAACAGTGCCACCTGCACCAAGTGAAACAAAGCTTCTCCATCAATCTATCCCAGCTAAAGAACCCCGACTATATATTATAATTAATTGAAGCTCAATTGAACACTTGAGTCTGAACTAGATACAGTAACCTGAAAAAACATTTAAAAAAATTAGGATGTACTTTAAAGAAATCTTTTAAATGAAAATGTTCACTCCAAACTGAGAACCTAACCTTGTACCAAGCACTCTTCATCAGCTCTGCACAGTACCTCAAGTAGCAATTAGCAGGTCCTTTAATTAATTAACTATTCCCTGTACATCACAGGGATTTTTGTGGCACTAACGTCATCCTCCATAAGTGAATACCAAATGCAGTCAATATTTTGTCACTGCGAGCCCTTCTCTGGACTACCTGAATGCCCACCGGCTGGCAGCGCGGGAGCCCGTGCGGCGCGGGGAGCAGGTACGGGCAGAGCGGGGTGTGCGGGGCGGTGCGGGCTGTGCGGGGCGGTGCGGGCTGTGCGGGGCAGTGCGGGGAGCGGAGGGCACGGCAGGGCAGGACACGGGGAAGGTGCGGAGGGCAGGGCAGGGCACGGGGAAGGTGCGGAGGGCAGGGCAGGGCACGGGGAAGGTGCGGAGGGCAGGGCAGGGCGCGGGGAAGGTGCGGAGCTGGGGAGCAGTGCTCGCTGCAGAGCTGGGGGTGCTCTCCTCCCGAGGCTCCGGGTGCTGCCCCCGCTGCCACTGCCCGCTCGCCCCGCACTGAGTGGCAGGGCACACACGGCCAGGGCACAGGGCATTTCCCACCCATCCGGCACAGCGTGCCCAGCTCAGACCCTGCAAACTTTTGCTGTGTAACCGTGGCTGATTATTGTCAATGCAATTCTCCCTTGGAAAAATAGGAAGTCATTTTAAGGGAATTACCGTGCGAAGATGAGACCCAAGATACGTAGTGCTGGGTTGAAGATTTACAAAAGATGCAGTATGTAAATTTGTTTATATAAATATGTATAAGATATATCACAGTATGAGGCTGTGTGTGTGTGGATGAACATATGTGTGTGTATCCATCTCTCTATTTGCAGATTCAGACACAGACATATGTTATCATTTCTTAGAGGCAAATATCTGCAGAAATAATTCTTTGTGTTCAGTACTTTTCTTTAGTGTGTAGTAAGTTTCTCTTCAGAGATTTCTGTGTTCAGGAAAGACCTGGTGAATTTATGTAACGTACAGCATCATGAAATCAAATAAAGTATGCCTTGCATGATTTTGCAAGAATTATACATTAGCACTGTCTTTCAACATGTGTAACATTTTGAATTATGGAACCAACTTTACAGCTGATTTTAAAATAATAAATAATATATATTATGGACTTGTAGAAATAGACACTGCAGAAATCTTAGGAAAGGAGAAAAAATTAATATTCAAATAATTTGAGATATTTGCCAAATGATATTATAATTTAAAACGCTACCACATTTAATGTGAACTCTTCATGAGGAACAATATATATTCAATCACTGAAAGATAGTAACTGACTTCAGTAAGATTGACTATTTTGTAACAGTAGGAGAAATTTCCTTTCCCACCCCATGGATTCTCCTGTATCACTGTTACTGCAACTTCAGTTACAAAATTTTGGCACGAGCAAAACGTAAGGAAAAATGTAAAGGTCAGCTAATAAGCTGTGATTGTATCTCTGTTTTTGCTGTGTAAATCTGCTCTTATCAATAATTCACTATTCATGTTCTACAAAGACTCTGTCTTTACATTTTTAATTAGCACTTACAATTTTACAAAGATAATTAAAAAAAGGAAATACTAATCTCTGTACTTGGAGTCCCTTTGCCACAATTTACTGCACATCTTTTCCAATAGATTTGCCAAATGAATACTCTGTTTTGATACATCAATCTCAAACAAAGGTGGACTCTGATGCAATTTTTCACTGTTCATTTCCCTGAATCTTTTGGGATATAAAGAATCGTGAACAAATACTTAACAGCCTGATCAATACCCATTGACCGTTTGGAGCCCCTCGTACCCTAACAAGCACAGCTTGATCATGTATATTTGATCATGTAAAATTTCAAAGCACCTTGATACAGCAGAGCAAGTCTTTCTATGGCATCTCTGTGTTATTTCCTAAAGCACATATTTCCCATGATTTAGCTTTACCATTAATGGAAACTTACTGCACATATGTTTGATGAAGCTCAAGATCATGAATTTCGGTGTCATATATCCACAGTACTTCATGTCAGTGCCAAATATAAACCACCATCCTAACATTTTAGGGTAGGAAACTCTGGATGTGCCTATGGATTCAATGGACCCCAGAGTGCAAATCTAAAAAGCCCTATCGTTATAAATCTTGCATTCCTGTTAAGTGTTGGCATGCACATTACACTGAGGTGTGTTAAGTTTATCTTAGTGGGGAAATTGCAGTAAAAACCTTTGCCTTGATATCCTTTTAAATGTATGTTCACATATGTATAAAATAAAAAAATATTCAGGTTCACAGCTGTGTTAGTCCTCAGCCTTATTAATGTCATGGAAAGAGATAAAGATCTAAGCGAAAAATATTTATGGTGAAAAATGTCTTTGCAGGACTTTATTATCATTTGTAATTCCACATCCAGTGTTTTTCATACAGGAATTTCAGTTTATCATTAAAATATAACACTGATGCTACATTTGTATAGCTGCCTTTTCTGCTTATAATCATAATGTTTATTCTAACTTTCTGGGCTTATTATTTTAGACAGATATCAGTTTAATTAGCTTAAGCTGTCATACTCTAATAAATACAGACGGGTTGCCTGGTTTGGGAGGAGGAAGGTGGCTGCAGATTTCAGGAGCAGAGACAGTTAATGCTTTGTACATTATCATGTAAACAGCAAAAGGACAAAAATAATTACCTGATAAACTTTCAATTTCTGACTCTCCCCTATATGCTTTCTGACCAATTTTTCTATAGAAAATCCATTCAAATTAGGCAAGTCCTCTAAATATCTGCAGCATCTGCTGGTTCAGACACCTTCCTTTATGCAGAGTACCATTTTCATATGATAATACATGTAATATGATATAGAATGACAGAATGCATGACAGTTGCCCATAATACATAGAAAGTCACTCAAAGGACAGAAGCGACATTTGGATAATTAGCATCCATTGGGCAGTCAATCATGCGAATAGAAAAAACTGAACAAAACCCACAATGGAGTTAGAAAACAAAAGGGACCCTAGCCAGTCTCAGGATTAACTGCTCTAAAGCGATCTAAATGCTTTTGTATCTAAAGAACTGAGGCTCCCAGGGCTGCCCTGTTCCCCTCTAGATACCCAGGGAACTAATTGTGGCGATCAAAGTTAAAGCATTCTCTCTTCTTTATAGACTGCTAAATACACAGAAAAATTATTTCTCCATTCGTGTTCATTAAACTATTTTAAAGTTAAAAAACTGATGCCACGTTCTTTTGCCAAGTGAAATGAGCTGGAGTATTGAGATTGTCCTGCTTTTGTGAGAACACAACAGCCCTTTTAATTTAAACTCTGCCTTTGTTTGATTAATATTATTTTGCTGTTGTCCAGTCTGCTATCTCTTTCTTTTTGGATAACGAAGGTAATTGCCATTAAAAACTCTTGTGTGAGAAAAACCTGAAAACAGGAATAGGAATAATAATGATAATAACAAAGCCCATTAACAAAATTAAGCAGGAAAGGTTGAACAATTTCTTAGTAACTGCCACTTTATAAAATAAATAAAATATCTTGTCACTCAATATATGCAGCTCGGAATATTTCCTTGCCCCAGATTAGGTGGAAGATGAGGGCAGCCTCCTTTAAAGCTCCATCTAACAGAGGAGAGATAGAAAGAGAAGAGATATAGAGAGCCCCAGGATGTGGAAAGTCATGAAAATACCTACCCTGGAGACAGTATTCCCATAGGATCCTTTTCATACAAATTCCAACTTGCCTAATGCCCTTAATGAAGGAAATAAAAAGAGAATTCAGAAAGGCCCATGCTGATGGCTCCTGCTGGAAAGTGTGTGGTTTAAGGCATAGCTGCAGCAGTTCTGGGAGGGATTCGGCTCCGGTCCCCATCAGCCAAGCAGGCAGGAATCACTGGGGCGAAATCTTCCCCCTCACACATTTGCAATTGACTTGAAATAACATCACGACACCTTTGGATAATTGACGCCTTCTTACCTTTCGTTGTCCTTTGTAATTAATATTTGTAGATCTAGAGGTTTCTGCCAGCCAGAGATAACAGGAAGGTGGAAGGGGTGGGGAGAGAGCGCGTGTGTGTGTGCGTGAGTGTGTGCGTGAGTGTGTGCGAGAGAGACAGAGGGAGAGGCGAGGAGAGAGGAGAGAGAGCCTTTGGTTGTGTCTCTGCTTGGGGATGGTGTGCTCGTGGATTTGTGTGGACGTGCACTGGGGGCTTTGCAAGCCTCTCGAGTTCTAAAGGCAAGAGAGCAAGTGAGCAGCAGGATGAGCTGGATCTCCCCTGTCAGTCCTTACAGAGTTCCAGCAGCCGTGACCTTCAACCCTTTTGCTGTGTGTCAGCCCCAACTTGAGCCCCTTGCCCAGCTGCTGTGCCAGCTCCACACGCGGCACAGGGACGGGGACAGGGACAGGGACAGCGCGGGGAAGGAGGCAGGGACAGACTGAGATCAGAAGGGCTCTTCGCCCAGTCAAATGGGCCTCTGGTGACAAATCAATCAGGGCCCGTTCAGACCAATGATGCTGCCAGTCTCCAGCTCCCCAACCCTGCACAGCCTCCCCCGGCTCCTCGGCTCCCCTACATGACACTCAGCTGATGACGGGGGCTCCGCTCAGAGCAGGGCTGCTTTGCACAGGTTCACTTGGTCATTAGCATTGTTCCTCTCCGTCTCCCTCCTGCTCTGTCTTTACCTACTGTCTGTTTATTTATTAAATACCAAAAACTAATATTAGAAGAGGGATTGTGACATGCAGAGAAACACTTGTAAATAAGTTGGCATACTACCTTGTTAAAAGCATCCAGATTTATTTATTTGATTTTATACACTTAGGAAGAGCTACCTGTTTTACTGTAATGAGTCCATCTGATCAATCTAATCAGGGACAAAGAAAGGAGGCCCCACAAGATGCTCACTCCACCTCCTCCTTCCCTTTACACTAAAAACTGCCTTCAGTGGTTTTTCCCCACTACACCCATAAGGTAGGAATTGTTTTTCTACTACTTTTTTTTTGGAGACATTGGTTAAAATGCAATTTTAGGTCCATTTTAGAGTTGTGAGGCAGATCTCTAGCTGGAACAAATTTACATTGCCACTGAAATTCTTGTATTTTCAACAAAAAATGGCTACTGAATCCTAGTAAGTACTTCTCTCAATACTGGCTTTATTCCAAATATCTGAGAGATAGAGTAATATAAGAATAGTGCTTAAAAGTTTAGGAAGAACAAAGTACTCTTGTGGGTTTTGTGATCTTAGGAATTGCTGTTTCCTCCTTCTTTCTCTCCTTGCCCCCCTCAATTCCTAATACAAAGGGGAGAAAATTCAAAATGAGGTCTTAACAGAGCATCCATTGCTCTGTTTTAGTCCTCTCTAACCTTAATCCCCAGAATATAATCCCCCTACAGACAAAAGCAAAAAAAAAGAGTATTGCACCTGAAGGCAAAGGGAGCAGTGCCTCCTCATGCTCCCCATCTCCAGGGCCAGGCTCTGGGCTCAGAGCAGTCCCGGCCCTGCAGCAGGGCTGGCAGTGCACAGTTGTACCACCAGGTTTCCATGGGGGCCAGGGGGACAGTGGGGTGGCAGGGAAGGCTCTGTGAGGAGGGCTTGGGCAAGGTACAGCAGCACCAAAATATAGCACAGTGTGCTCAGAAACGTCTCCTTCTCTCCTCTCTGCCGTGAGGGAACTGAGCGAAACTGAAGTGCATTCAGACAGCAGTGTGGGGTGCTCAACAGCCTGTAGCTGGAGAGTGCTCAGTCTTTATCTTCAAAGCTGTCCTGTCAAATACAAGGTCTTTTAAACATCAGAGGGATAAAGTTCCTGATTCTGAAGGGTTCCTTTTCCTCTTGGTTTTCCTCAATCAGAAGTTAAGCCCATCCGACCCCCACAGTAAGCTGGCTCTGGGATTGCTGCCCCGCTCCTTGCCCTGTGATTTGGGGATGCTTGTATAGAACAATCTTGATTTGCTCACTGTTTGTTGAGTTCAGTTTTCTTCATGTTAGTTCTTTCTTCTATATTATGTGTCTTGAGGCTTTTGCTGTGTGGCAGTGAATTGAATCTTATGAACTTAAAATTGTGGCTGGGACCTGGAGAATATTCATCTGTTGCAGAAAATGCTGAAGTCTGAACATGTGAGAATTGAACTAATGAGTTTTCCCTTCATTCCAGTCCCTCAGTCTCTTTTTTAGCCATACCTTAATTGCAGTGTTTCCTGACAAAATAATCTTAGCTCCTAAAATTTTAAATGTGCACCTTCATTTCATTGCTAGTACTTCCTTCTACCAGCACAATAAAAGAAATTAAGATGATTTACAAAATAATGTGCCTTTCTGACATCTTACTGTCAATAAATAAGTACTACACCTAAATCTAGTCGATTTCTAAAATGAAAATTCATTACATTTCTGGAAACTTGAACAATCAGCACCATGCATTTTAATTAGATTGTCTGGTTTTTTTCATTTATTACTAATACAGTCCTCTTAACTATGATTTATTTGTTAAACAAAGTGCCATAATCCGTCACTTATTCATCTTAATTTCAGCAAAATTAAAGTAGTCGCTGTTATATTACACCTAATTGCACTTGCAATGAAAAGAACGGAGATGTTAATCAAAATAAATTGAAGATAAACAATAAAATCATTAAATCTTTGCTGCAGTAAGTGTAACTAATCAGTTTTGACTTGAAGCGACCAAACACAAATAATGAATCTGTCAGTGAAGACGCGCTCATTAAACGCAGCCTGGCCCGCTCGGGTCCTGCAGGCAGCCTGCACCCCCGGGCCGGCTGGAGGGGACAGGGGGGACACCGGGGCACCTGGGCTGGCACAGGGAGCCCACACGGCATGGAGAGCCCGGTGTGCCAATGCCACAGGTCTGCAGGAGCCCTGGGAAACACCACAGCACGGCTCATCCAGCCACCCTGAGCACTGCAGGGATGGGCCAAGGGAATGAAACCCAGAACTCACAGACAGCAAGCGCTTGGGTTTGAAACTTATTCGAAGTATCAGTCTCACAGCAGATCAATGAAGTTGGCATTGCGTTAAATAATATATGTTAAATAATGTTTTGCACGAGTACAAGGTACTGATTATAGTGCTCTGCCATCCCCACGGGGCAGGACAATGCCTGGATTAGCAACAGAAGCCGTTCATGTACCCATTGTCTGTCCACCAGTCACCACTTCTGGCCTCGCTCCCTCGTTACAAGGGCCGAGATGGGCACTCCAGTTATTTCCAAGTAATTGTTAGGCTGGCATGGAGTCCTGTGTCTGAGCAGACTGGTGAGCTGAGCTAGAGCAATCAACACGTTCCACTTCAGCTTTTAAATGGTTTACTTAATGATTTCAGTTTCCCCAGTGGAGTATTTGTGAGTAATCGCTGGTGAGCAGGAATTTACATGGTAAGGAGCAATTTCTCTTAAAACTGTTTTGTGTGATAGGCTTTGGTCTGACCTGAGCAGTGCTAAGTGAGACAGAACACCCAGGCTGTGGCCCTTGGGTTCAGCCACTCCGAGCCAAGTCGCTGTTTTCCTGAACAGTTATCACTTCCTAAACAGAAGGCATTGGTTTGTATTTTTATGTTTTCCCTCCCTGTATTTTATCAATCATTTTGCTTATTTACAAATCTTACTGTCCTTTGTCTTAATCATTTACTTAAGCAATAGGATTCATCTTCAAATGTTGATCAGCACAAAGGATGTCTGCCTTGCTCCTGGAATCACAACACATAACCAATTAACATTTTACAATGCTAATGCTTTCTACTGCATTTTAAATGGTGGTCACTACAAATGATACAGTGATAGTTTAACAGCTAATATGCTCTAGCTCGAGTACATCAGGGAATTACACATATTCTTAAGTTTATTTTTTATTATCTCTGGATAAGAAACAGCCAAGATAACCCAGTGCCCTCTGAGCAGGAGGCTAATTTCAGCTCAGTTTTCTTCTTTCTTTCTCTTTCTTTATGCATAGTTCATATTTGGGTCATACCACAAGAAAATGATCATGGGACAAGGTTTCACAGTCCAAAATCAGGGTTGGATGGCTACTAAGCCAGTTGTTTCCCCTCTGTTTTTTTTCATGCTGCTGAGATTTGATATCTGTGAATAATTAAACTTTTTTTTCTTTTTTTCTTTTTTTTTGTAATAAAAGGTCTAGCTGGTGGATGTTATATTTAGTTTCTGTTCTGCATCTTTCTAGCATTTATAATGCTTAACTTGGGACTTGACATCTCTCAAGGCGCTCATTTGGAATGATTTATATGGGCTTTGTTAGTTCAGTAGTAGGTGGGTAATTTTAGAAATTAAATATTACCCCTGTTTTCTACTGATATAACTATAAGCACTTAACAGAAGTAGTAAATATTGCTATTACTGATTTCTGGAAAAGACAATAAAAATACAGACTGGAAAGTGGCTGGCAGAATAGGAACGAGGTAATGATAAAAAATTACCAAAAGGATGGGCCTGATCCTTCATTAGTCAAAAACTCCCACTGACTGCAGCGAAAATCTGCCTTGAATGAAAATGACCGAGGGCTCTGGAGCTGCAGAGTGGCCTGTGTAAAGTTAATCTGGGAATCTCATTGCAGCTGCTTCCAGCAGGTCTCTACAAAATCTTCCCCAGTACAAGTGGCACTAATTGGCCCCTGTGTCAGGAGCCTTTGCAGAGCAGCTCAGGATTGAATGGGCCCTGGCAAGTGCCCTCCCTCCCCTGGCTGGGCACGGCTCCTGGGGGGCACAGTCACAGCCCCTGGGCAATGCCCACGAGCTCTCTCTTTCTTTACCCAAAGGGCTGTACCTTTGCTGCAGCCAGAGTGCTGCAAGAGTCAGGCTCTCTATGTGTTACCTTCAGTCTGCTCGGTATTGTAACTACCCTTTGTTGTTGTCTTGGTTTGGTTTTGGGTTTTGGTTTAATATAAAGTGTTTTGAACATTCTTCAAGTAAAATATATTTTCAAACCAGAAGCATTGGCCATACATGGTGAGGAACCTGAATGACATATGACATGCAGTATGTACACAGTGATTAAGGACTGAATAGGGAAAGCCTGCAGAGCAGAAAAGATGGAAGGAATTCTCTTTAGTCCCATTCTGAAGAGCAGATGATGGTGAGGTATGTAAGAAGACATTTCAAGAAGACAAAATGAGATTTCAGTTCAAATAGGAGAAGACAGGTTTGGAGTAAATAAATGGAGCTGATGGTTGGCAACACAGGGATGACAGTGAATCTGTGTTTGACTAAGAGATCACACCAAAATAAGATTGGATTGGAAGGGGGAGAAGGCAGCAAAAATATAACTTGGCTAAATACCTTCAGAGAGTTTGAAATGTGATGTCAGGATGAAGGATAAATGAAGAAATTATTAGAGATGCAACTGAAGAACCACGAAAAGACAGGGTCAGGGAAATCAAGAAGGACAAGATGTCAAAATGTAGAATTCAGTCAACAATTCTGAATGATGAGATGTAAAGGCAGATGGAATCAGAGTGGTAGTTCCCAGCTTTAACAGAGAAGTCTGTGCCATACACAGAGGAGACTGACTTAGGCATTCACCTGCTGGAGTGAGGGTTTGTGTGCCAGTGTGGAACTCAGCTCCAGATCTATAATCCTGTCCCACAGACAGATACACTGTCTGGTTTCATGCCCGTGTGCAGCCCAGCCTGATGGCCAAGCAGGGACTGCAGAGAGCAGCACAACTGCACCCACCCTGACACAAGGTAGCCAAGGCAGTGAAATAGCCGAGATTCTTTAGAAATGGAAACATTCCGCTGTATCAGAATGTAATCTTGAGCGTAACATGCAACAGATTAAAGTCTTGACCAAGGACGAGAGTTCATCTGAATGCCAGGACCTCTCAGTTACAGAAGATTAATGGCACAAACTTGAGCAACATGTGCTTTCCCAAGAAATACTGCACCTTCCCTTTGCCCAAATGTTTTTCAGAACTTGCTATGCTTCATTTCCATAAACTACTGGATTCACTACTGGTTTTTTTTCCATTTTCCCTTTCTAACATTATTCACAAGTTACTAAAATTTCCTTTAGCAGAGGTAAATGTCCAAACTGATTTCACTTTGTCTCTTAAGGGTTCACTTTGCAAACCACATACTTTGCTCGTTCTGCAAACATTTCACTCTAGAAGAACACTATCTAATGTCTAAACTGCAATTCTCCTACTTGCTTACTCTGAGGCCATTTTCACTTGGAAACCAGTACATTTTGGAACATTCAAATAGCTTTGTAGGCATGTGGGATGTCATTACAGTGGGGAGCTGGACAGCAGGTTCTTTCAGGACAGGTCTCTCATTCTGATCACATCGTCCTACCCTAAGTGATGGGCAATTGTATTTTAACTGGGCTTTATTGCTTTTGTCTGTGGATCTCTGTGCTGACATTTCCAGAGCTCCCTTTCACACCTCTTAGAGGATAAATGCTCTCTACTTTAGTACAGGTACTGATTTTAATCAGATTGTCTATTCTTGTTGGTAGTTCAGAAATTTCTTCTGAAATCCCCTTAGAATTTATTTATTTCCTTTCCAGTGCTAGGAGCCTATTTTTATTTAATTTATGAATTTGTTTCAGCACATCTTTTAATTCCTGTGTTTGACAAAACCTCCTCTATGTTACATAACAGGAGAAAATTTGGTGTATCTATTTTCCCCTAAATTCTACATGGAAATGCTAATGCAAACAAGTAATTTACCTTCATTTCAGTGCCTCTGCATTCTCATTAGCTTTCTTACTCTTCCACCAAATAGCCCACTGGACTTATAAAATCTCTTGCAGGCTTGCTGCTTCTTAATACTTGAGAAAATCTTGTTTTCATGTCAGGCTATCTGCTCCTCAAATCCTCTGTCATCCTTCTAATCTCCACTGTGTATCTTAGCCACTGTATTTTATCCCCACTGACTTCCCAAGTTAAAATTCTACCTTCAGAAAAATACATTTTTGACTATACAAACTTCCTGAATCTTCCTGTAGCCCTCTAGCTCATTTTTGCTTGTCAGCTTCCTTTTTTGTTTGGGATTATGCTGCCTTCTGTTACACTGTTATGGTTGCTCAAGTAGCCTCCATGCTGAGTCTAAGGATTTTAATTTCCTCACTTCTGACTTTAGGGTCTTTTTAACTAGCTTCCTCATTTTTTGTACAATCTCTCCCCTGAGGATGTTGAAGTTAATTATATTGTGGTCACTATTACTTAGTGGTTCAACTTTACTTACTTTATAAACTAACTCCTGTGTATTACTTGAGAGGCTTTTCTTGACTTAGTTCTTTATAGCTCTATGATTAAAACAACTAACATATGTATCAAAACATTTTTTAACATCCTAGCAGAACTAACTGGAAAGCCTAGAAAAAGGTAAGTACTTACAGGGGAATTAATAACAAGGACCAAGAGCATTAACCCTGGTGAAATGCCACCCAGCCTTCATTAACTGTAGGACTAGAACAAATCAAACCATTTAACGACGGCTCCATTTAGAGGCAGCAGGACAGGAGCATTCTGGTATCCCCACATTATAATTTTAAATTATACCACAAAAGTGTCAGAACCAGATTCAAAGGAGCATTTCCAGCAGGACGTTCCCCCCATTTTGGAGAAAGGAAACATATTTGCTGGCTTGCAATGCTGCCCGCTGTACTTTACTATTAAAAGTTTCTCCACTGAATTCAGAATAGGTTGGCATTTCCTAGTTCATGGTATCACCTCATTATATATTGATCTTGTAGAGCTGCAGTAATTACATAAATAAAATTGGCTTTTTGTGAAGTATAAAATGAGTGACAATGTTTAAAGAAGTGCACTTTGGTTTGTGTTTGGGGTTTTTTTATGCCCCAAAATGGAATGGAATCTTTAGCATCAAAGAACTAATTAAAGCAACATCTAAAAATAAAGTAGCAGTCCTATTTTTCTTAAACAATACCTGTGGTTCTAGAAGAAAGCTCCCCTGTATTGTATTGCCTAACCCCAAGCTAGGCAGGATCCTCTGAATTCTCACTAAAATGGGCAGGGTGATTCCCCCCCCCAGGTACTGGGCAGGGGGCACATCTTATGGGACCTTCTCAGACACAAGAGAAGGTCAAACAGGAAAGGACAGATCTGGAACTTGCTCACCCTTGTGTCAGTCAGGGGAATGTTGCTGATGTCTTCTGAACATCAGTGCAGGAAAATCAGTAGCAGAAATTTGTGGGCCACCAACTCCATTTGCTGTATGTAAGTTCTGAACAGCTACTGCCTGCCTAGCTCTAGCTCTTGCCAGAAAGGTAAGTTGGAATGTCATGCTTCAGCAATCACACGCAATTACACTCACATAAAATGAGTATAAATTACATCAGACTCGGGTCCCTACTATTTAGTCACTGTTCCACTGTTCAAGGTTGTAGTAATTTGCATATTTGATCAGTTTTCCGTATAGCAGTATGAATTAAATCTTGATTTTAACAATATGTAGTTCAATTCTGATATCAACACACACTTGCCCATTGTTAAAACAACCAGCTCACATCATGGAAGTGCTGTTTGATGTTTTCTTAATAACAATTTAGAAATAATAGCTTATGACAACATGTTGTCTGATGACAGCTTAATAAGTAGTGAGCCATCAATAGTTATCATGTTCCCCCATCCTATGGCAGAAAGGATAAGCAGATTCCCCCTTAGAAGGGCAGTGAAGCTGACACTGCTAGTGGTCTTTTGATTTGTGGTGATTGTAGTGATTATATTTGAAGCCTGGTTCAAAACCTGCTTTAATTTTATATAAAAGAGTTGTCATAATTGCTACTGAAAACTCAAGATGGACAAACCTGAAATTAGGATCCCATCAACTCTGTGAGATGAGGAAAACCCAAAGAAAACAACACATCTTATACAAACATTTCCTATCAAGATTTTATTATTTTTATTTCTAGAATGAGTGTAGCAAAACATAAAATCATGTTTCAAACAATAAACACTACCAAGTTAGAAACGCCGTATTTTATAAATTCTGTGTTCTTTTATTCATTCGTTCACGCCTTCCTTTCTTACTTCTTTTGTTATCTCTTTCTTTTCCCTTCCCTTTCTTTCATGCTCTCTGAGTTCACCAGCTTAAGCCAGGCACTGCTGTACAAGAGTTTAGTATCATCTGAAGTAAGTACTTCCCTCTGCTCCAGCAACTTACGTCTTGCTGTTCTGGATTTCTCCTAAGTATCCTTGTTCTTCCAGGCTCATTAGTAACTTAGAGGCACTTGAATGTAGCAGTCTGATTTACATCAGTGATCTTATTCCTTTCAGCTCAGGAGGGTTATCTTTTCTGTGACAAAGGCTATCACAGATATGAATAACTATTTTCATACTGGGCTTTTTTTTTGTCTGGCTGGAATCACACCATCATAGATTTTGCCTCACAAATCTGACTTTGCTTTATAGAGCAATAATGGTGCAGTCAGCACTCTGCCATCACAGCAAGGTGAACAGAGAAGAGGAACTTAGGTCAGTTGCTTCTTTATTATTGGCAGATGAAATAGTGTCTTCAACAGCTTCAGAGCAAGAACCAGGCAGGCAGTGTTTGTGCTGGGAAGGCTGTGCCACTCGAGAAGCCACAGCCAGAGGATTTTTGCTGGATGAAGGAGGGACATGCAAACCACAGAGTGAAGCAAACCACTGAGTAGGTAACCCACTGTTACTACCTACCTAGTGTTAATTGCAAGCTGCTTGGGTGAAAATTTGGACAATGAACTATGTGTGAGACATTATGGGGTAGCAAAAACACATGAGTTCTGTTAACTCTGGTGAGACTGCAGGAAGAGGAGGATAAACACTGCAAAGCCAATCTCATATAGTTAGAATTGCATTAAAAAAAAAGGTTGGGACCAGTGCTGCAGAACCTTGGCTGTGTCTTGGAAAGATGGGCATTTCATGTTTTCCAGAAGCATTTGAGTGTTTCACTACAGATTTCCTCACCTACTCCTCTATGTTTTCTCCTCAGTCCACCTCCTGGTACCTTTGAGAGCACACACAGGTATATTTAAGGGCCAGCTTGATGTGCTTTGGGTGTTTTAGCCCCTCAGTTTTGCAATTCATACAGAAAGCTCTACTTCTGACTTTAAACTTAGATTTGAATCAGCACACCAGAGTTGACCTGTGAAGAAGATGGTACATGGAAGGTTCTGACACCTGAATACAACATATGATGTACAGAAAAACATGGCACCAAAAGGGGGTTCCTTTACAGCTACTCATGGGTTGTTTCCAAGGACACGCAGTAGCACTTATTAATTGTTAGCAATATTCATATTTACATTCACATTTATGCTTTTGTGTATTGATAATAATCACTTGTTCCCAACAACCTGCTCTTTGCCAGCAGTCTTAGCTGAATATGATGGAAATGGATACTTGGAGACATGCAAACTATGTAAGCCAAATGTGCATTGCTAGAAATACGAATGCATTTCTGCTAAAGTGGAGTGTAAGAAACATTTTCAGATATATTATAGTAATTGTCTGTAAGAAAAGAACTTGACAACCTATAAAAAAACCCTTGAGTGTAAATTTTGAAAATGTCAGATAAAGTATGGTTAAAGAAAACATCTTCAATTTAAAAATAGACTTTCTAAAAGCATTGCCATAGTCAGTTCTAATTTGACTTTACTTTGGTAGGTGATTGTCTCTTTATTAAGAAAATTTGAAGTAGCCATGCTGAAGGTAATACTGAAATATTGGTCTTTAAGACAAAAACTGCTGTTCTTGGCTGGAGAGTGCTCTGAGATGAAGGTAAAGGTAAAAGCTGAAGACGTTTATAGCAGGAAGAATTTCTGAAATGAGAAAAGATTACATCATACGGGCAAACAGATACAGCAGGTGAGAATAAAAGTGATTATGGCAGGAGACAGTGTAAAAATGGTGTCTGCACACACCAAATGTGTAACAACCAACAAAGGGGACCACTCTTTTACCATAATACTTTTTTAAGCACTGACTCTTTGATCCTGAATTGGCTACTTCTCTCTTATGCAAACAATGGAAAGAAGGGAAGAGAAAAAAAAATCTGACAGAAAAATAACTGTGCAGTTAAAGACAAAGAACAGATATTTCTCATGGGCATTTTGCTAGTTTCCCCATAAAATTAAATAACCAGCTCTTGTTAATCATAAGATATTCTGATGGGGAAGATGTCATCTGTTGAGAGACAGTAGCACAGGGAAATGTTTGCCATATTTAGATCTCCTTTCACTAAAAAATGGAGAGGTCATTTCAGGTCAATCATCCTGGGCTCTTTTCTTCAGGGGAATGACTCTCCAGCATGGCTCATTATATTAAAGGATTTCATGGGCCTGAGTTATAGCTATTGGTATAATCACAGGTATCAGAAATAAGAATAGCTATTTCTTATTTCTTTGTGAATGGAAAATGAAAAGGTCATTCAGTGTATGGTACTTCAAACACTTGAAAGGGAAAGTATTTTACTGCTTACTTAGCTTTTTAAAGGAAGCTTAGAGAGGATGGAAGCAAGGACAGGTAGCCTGAGAGGAATACAGAGAAATTGTCTGAAAAGCCAGGGATTGGGTTAGGGAAGCTAAAGCCCTGATAGAATGAAATCTGGCCAGAGACATCCAGGGCAACAAGAAGAGCTTCTCCAGGTACATCAGTAAAAGGAAGAGTGGGGAAAATGTGAGCCCTCTCAGGAAGGAGACGGGGGACCTGGTTCTGCAGGGAATGGAGAAATCTGAGGTAGGCAATGGCTCTTCTGCCTCCATCCTCAGCAGCACGTGCTCTGGCAGAGGCAAAGGGACTGGGGGAATGAAGAACCACCCGCTGTGGGAGAAGGTCAGATCTGAGACCGTGTGAGGAAACTGAAGGTGCACAAGTCCATTGGAACTGCTGAGGTGCATCTACAGGTGCTGAGGGAACTGGTGGATAACATTGCTGAGCCACTGTCCATCATATTTCAGAAGTTATGGCAATCCTGTGAAGGACCCACTAGTGGGAAGAGGGAACAATCAGTCTCTCTACTGTGCAGGGCAAGATCATGGAGCACACACTTCTGGAAACTGTGCTGAGATACATGGAAAACAGGGAGGTGTTTGGTGACAGCCAGAATGGAATTGTGGTCAATGGCTTGACTCAATATCCAAGATGCAGACCTGTGCTTGGTCCCCCAAAGCTACTACTCAGAATCAGCACCTGAGGCTGAAAAAATACATCAATTTATTAGAGGCTGGAAGAGAATTCTATGTGCTTCCATGTTCTTGCACTAGTCCTTAAACATCTGCCAGTCTCCAGTTTTGGAGACAGAATGCTTCTGATTTAACTCTTTGGTTGTGCTCTTATAACTGAATTATTTCAAGAATTTTATTTTTCGGTCAGTTTTTCTACACTCTTCTGTATTTTCCAAAGACCAGTTTTACCCTGTGCAACTACAGATTAGTTTCTGAATTTGTAAGGAAAAAGAAGTCAGTGCAGCCCATTTCCATCCAAACAAGTAGGTACATAGGCTGATTTAAACATCTCTCTTGTTTCAGGGCATAAACAAACGTCTCTGAGGGTAACCAGCTATCCTAATAATGCCTGATGAATTCCAGTTTGGGAGCATTAAGAACAGGCTTTTTTCTAAAGCAACATATGTGAACACTTCTGGAGGCTGTTTGCAATGACCTGATCCATAACTCATGAGGCTTATTGTTTGATAACAACAAGAATTACAAACATCTAAATAATATCTTTAATAAGCTTTTCATCAGTTTATAAACACTGGTAGATACTTTTCTAATATTCACCAACTGAGAAATTAGGAAAAATGCACATGGAGATTATAATCAATATTAGTCAGGTAGCAGGATATTCTCTTTCAAGTATAACCTTTTAGATGAAGCTTTACTATTGATCTCTAAAGTCAGCATTTTTCCCCTTGCCATTCCCATTGGCCGAACTGTAGCAGGGAGAATTTCCCCAGTACACTGAGGTTACAGGGTGCTTCAGAAGGGTTGGCATGGCAGGAGAGGAACCAGGAACTGTGTTCTCATGTACAATTGTTGCTGTGGGTGCGTTACACATTAAAATACAGGCTCAGCCCCATTCACCACATCCATCCCAGATCCAGTATCAGATCTCCATTTCTATGGTATTGAACTCAGACTTTCAGGTCAATCTGGAAGCATCCTAAGGCTTTCACCAAGCTTTTAATTCCTGGATTATTTTCTTCTGCCTGAAGTTTCCCTTCTGCTTCCCTTTTGTCTGCTATTAATGCTTCATCTCTTCTGGGAGGGCGATTCAGAGTTAATCAGCTCATCTATTCTGAGACACTCGAGGCCAGGCCCGGCCAGCAGGCACTGCTGGAACCCTTGGCTGTCCTCGGGGGCTCTGCTGTCCCTGCTGCCCTGTCACTGGGACACAATTACCACCAGCCACTGGGCCACCTGCAGACAGGAGGGCCACCAGCACCACTGCAGAAAATGTGGCTGGGGGAGCCTAATGAGCTGCTTGTTTACATAAATACACCAGGTAAAGCAGGGACAAAAGAGCCACTCTGAGGCTTGGAACACAAATTAGGCAGATAGGGAGAAAAACTTCCTGCACTTTAACAGGAACATCTACATCATGTTTAACATTTTTTCCCATTGTCTTTTACTCAGAAAATATAGTTTTCAAAATTTGAATACGTATTTAAGTATTCAGTGCCTATTTAGCTGAAATTCTGAATGAATCCTCCTATTTTATTATCAACATTTGAAGAGTACATGTTCTGTATTTAGAATTCTGGAATATAACTGACTTTCCTTGCCTTTTATATACAAAATAGACTGCACTGTACACTGAGAGCCTGGTTTATGCTTTAACCAGAAGAAATTCTGGACACTCATCCTCTCGTCACCTTTCTGGTTTCCTCTGACTTTGCATTACCAGATTTACAAGCTCACACCTGTTTTATTAGGCAGTCTTTTAAACTAGAGTTTCCACAGACTTATTTTGCAGAGTTCATATTGCCAGCCCCATTACTGACCATGGTGTTTTTTTGCTTTTGTAACCAGCTTTAAACAATATTTCTACAAACTTACCTTCATTTGACCATATAACCTTTAGTGCACTGATTTGTTTAGGGATGGAATATCCCTGGTCTGAACACAGTGGTTTGTGTTACAAAGCTGCTTGACAGGGTTGTGGGTATTTCTGCATGAGACAGGGAATACAGATCAACCAGATGTTCAGGACTGGGCACAGGTACATCCAAACCACTGCTCCTCAGGGCTGAGCACTGAGCTCTGACCTTACAGCTCCTGTGGCAGAGCCTGTGGGTGGAAGCACCTCATCCCAAGTACTCAAATTAGTGCTAGAAACACTCCTCCTCATCTACCCAAACATCTCTCTGACTTACTGTAACTGTGAACAAATCCTCCAGGACTTTTTGCATAAATGTTTAACAAGTTTTATATTTACTACTTGAGTGAGGGTGGCGTGATTTCCCCTACCCAGCCTCTCTGGGGAGCAAATGGGACATGAAAGGATCTCAGATGAGATATACTCTCTCTCTCCCAGCTTTCTAGCTGACCAGACTCTTCAGCAGAACACTTGACTTCCACAATGCTTTGCAATTTAGAGGCCTTCTTAAGCCAAATTTCCAAGTTTTTCATTCCTCACTGCAGACCACCCCCAACTCTAAAAAGTTAGAAATTTCTAAACTATGTTAGAAATGCTCCAAACCTTCCTGTAAAATATGTTTAATAAAACTGTTGGGTACCTGTTTCCTCGTTTGCCAACTCCAGCACGACAGGTTTCAAAAGCTGCCTCTCTGCAGTTTTGTAGTCAACACAAGCCGTGTTTTCAGCAGGCTGCATTCCTCCTCTCCTCCACATTTTGAGAAGTCTCCAGTCCCCTTAACGGCCTTGTTTGGGCCCGTGATCCTTCCTAGGTCTTCCTTGGTGTCCACTCCTCAGGGAGCACACCGTGGTGTCCCAGCTCAGCTGTCCCAGCTCCTCCTCTGCCCCTTGCCTTGGTCCCTGCGGTCCCTGGGCACGGCTGGGGCTGGGCAGCCTGCTCTGCTCCCGTCCTCTGGGGTGCCGGGGTACCCGGTACAGGGATGTCCATGGTACCCGGTACAGGGATGTCCATGGTACCCTGTAAAGGGATGTCCGTGGTACCGGGGTGTCCAGGGTACCCAGTACAGGGATGTCCGTGGTACTGGGATGTCCAGGGTACCCGGTACAGGGATGTCCGCGGTACCCGGCACAAGGATGTCGGTGGTACCTCTCTGAGGGGTGTCGGACCATGCCCTCCTGGTCCTCCGTGAGGGGAGCAGGGCCGTTCCCGCCTCAACCTCTGTGAGGGGAGCTGGGCTGTTCCCTGTGGAACCTGCGTGAGGGGAGCGGGGCCATTCCCGCCTAAATCTCCGTGAGGGGAGCGGGAATATTCCCTCTGGAACCTCCCTGAGGGGAGCGGGGTTGCTCTCTCCTGGTCCTCCTTGAGGAGCGGGGCTGTTCCCGCCTAAATCTCCGTGAGGGGAGCGGGGATATTCCCGCCTAAACCTCCGTGAGGGCAGGGGAGCCGTTCCCGCCTCACCCTCTCTGAGGGGAGCAGGGCCTTTCCCGCCTAAATCTCCGTGAGGGGAGCGGNAGGGCGGGGTACAGAACGGCACGGTGAGGGGCGTCAGGGCAGGGTGAGCCCGCCTGGGCCCGTGCCGGGCCGGCCGGCAACCCAGCGGGACCCCCGGCCCGGCGGGACCCCGGCCCGGCCTCCCCTCACGNTCCCGCCTAAATCTCCGTGAGGGGAGCGGGGATATTCCCGCCTAAACCTCCGTGAGGGCAGGGGAGCCGTTCCCGCCTCACCCTCTCTGAGGGGAGCAGGGCCTTTCCCGCCTAAATCTCCGTGAGGGGCGCGGCGCCGTTCCCTCCCGATCCTCCCCGACGGGAGCGGGGCCGACTCCCATCGCCGATTCCCGGCGCTCCGGCTATGGAACCCCTGGACGGGTCTGTCCGTGCGGTCCCACCTGCCCGTCCGGCGGGTCCCGGCGGGGACAGGGCCCGGGACGGCGGGCAGGGGATCCGGAACACCCGGTGAGGAGCACCCACACCGGCTGTGGGCGGCCCGCCCGTGCTCGGGGGCTGCACAGGGGCTGCTGCCGGCGCTGAGGTGGGCTGTCCGGGATGTCCATGGTACCCGGTCCGTGCCCGCTGTGTGCCCTGTCCCTGTGCCCGCTGTGTACTCGCTGTGTGTCCTTCCCTGTGCCCACTCCGTGCCCGGTTATGTGCCGTCTGTGTGCCCTGTCCCCGTCCCCTGTCCCCTGTCCCGTCCCCGCTGTGTGCCCCGCCCGGCCCCTCCGCACTACATCTCCCGGCAGCCCCCGCGCCGTGACCGTGCCGGGGCGCCGCGGCGCGGGCCGGGATGGAGTGAGGGGCGAGCGGCGGACACAGCGCGGCCCTGCGGCCCCGGCCCCGCCTCGCTGCCACGCGGGTCTATGCGGGCCCCCGGAGACCATGGGATCCCGCATCAAGTGAGTGCCCCGCCCGCGCTGCGGGCACGGCCAGCAGGGCACCGGCTCCGCTGCCGTCCCTGCGCTCCGCGGGAGGCCGCGCGGGCCGGACTCCTTCGGGCCCTGGGCCGGGCTGGGCGAGGGGCGGCGGGGCAGGGCGGGGGGCAGAACGGCACCGTGAGGGGCGGCCGGG
>WBMV01009402.1:1200062-1226102 GCA_013396655.1 Campylorhamphus procurvoides | reverse complement strand
CCGGCCCGGCGGGACCCCGGCCCGGCCTCCCCTCACGCTCACCCGGCCCGCAGGGCAGGGCAGGGCGGTGTGGGCGGCGGGCCCGGGGAGGGTGGCGGTGCACCCACGGCCCGCACCCACGGGGGACATCGCCAGGGCCCGCACCCACGGGGGAACATCGCCACGGGGACCTCGCAGCTCCGTGTCCAGGCGGCAGCACCACGGGCTGGCCGGGAGACCTTGGGAGTGCCTCAGCAGAGGGCTTGGGGCAAGGAGCAGCGCGGTGGGAGTGTTGGGCCTGCAGAGCCATGCTCTCGATGTTTTTTTTTAATTTTCATAGAACTGGTGGTTGGTTTATTGGTAAGCCCTGCTGGTGTGTTTGGTGTTGTCATATTGAAGGTCTCGGCTCATTCATGTGCCATTCCAGGAAGGTTTGTTTCCTCTGAGACAGGGAGAGGTGTGATAAAGCTCTCACCAAGCAGAGAGTGCTGACACCTGTGTGTGAAGGGGCCCAGTTAGATTCTGTGTTATTCAGCAGTTCAAGCAGGTACTGTTGAGCAATTGTGTTTTCTTCTTGAACACAGTGATTTTCAAGATTACACAGAGCTTTGACTTTTCACTTCTTTTGTTTAACTTGAATACAAGACTGGAGGGGACATAGTTTGTGTGATGACACATCTTCATGTTCCCAAGCCTATAGGCTAGATAGACATAAACGTGTATTGGTTCAGCCAGGTGCTTTAGGAAAATGTAAGTGGGTAATGAGTGTTTGTAATGATGGCACTGAGGTAATTGGTTGGCTCCAGGAAGCCTTCTTTCCATCCCTCCTTCCTTGGGCATACTGTGGGCATTAGTTTTGCACTTTTTTGGCATATGTGTTCTCAACTGTTGCTACAAAGAAATCAAAGCCTGAGAAACTAGTCGAACTCTTACAGTCAAATACAGGTAGAATCTAAAACTGTTGGTATTTTGGCAGCAGAGCAGGCTGTATCCCTAAACTGCACCTTGCAGTGGTCACCCTTGCTGGAGTCACGTTAGGCTTTTGATTCAAAATTACTTCTTGTTGTGTCTGTATCTTAAATCTATTCAAAAGTTGATGCTTACTTTAAATGCAGGCACCTTTTGTGTGCATACTGAATCCATTGGCTGTGTTGACCATCTTTGGGTTTGTGATTGCTAATTGGACTTCAGTGGTTTTGAGCAGACTTTGCTGAATGACAATGTCATGAGGCAGGGGAGATGCTCCAACCAGAAACTGGTGTCAGGGAGATGTAGCTGTTAGGAATATTTAGTGCAGCCAGTGGACTTTAGGACTTTTGCTTTGCAAAACTTGTCTTTCAAGATTGTATATAAACCCCATGTCTTTCCCAGTCACTAGGAAGGCACAGGTGATAACCCCAGATAAACATTGCTTTTCATTCTTCTTGGACTTTGCAAGAAAGCATTTGAGTGAATAAGTAACTTTGCCTTAAGCTACACTTAATAAATTGCTTTTTTCCATTTTGGACAGAGCCCAGTGCCCAACTAGAGTAAGGTCAAAATTTGAAACCATCTTTAAGTATATTAAGAATGAGAGAGCCTGTCTGAGTTAGAGGCTTTTTTGGTCTGCTTGTGTGAGCTGAACTGTAATCCAGTGAAGATTTTAAAGTTGGTAAGTAGCTCCTTATTGGGGGAGGTTGGGAGTGTGACTGAGAAAACTGTTTGATAATTGGGTATGCTGAGGGGCGTCTCCTTTAGGGGTGTCACCAGTGTGTGCTGGAGCCCCAGTATAAAAGGGTGGTCAGGCCTGTTGCTTGGTGCAATAGGCTGATAAGTGTGAGGCTTATTAAACTCCTTGGCACAGGATCCCCTGCACACACGGTGATAGGCTCTGCATGAAACCTGGGCCTGTCTGTCAGTTAGCCTTCTGATGGGTGTATAATAATGAGTCATTTGAGTGAAAGATTGCTTAGAGAAAAGTATCAGGAGCTGCATCAGTCTGAAGTGAAAGGAATCAAGGACTTGCCAGCAGTCCTGTAAGCTTTTGGCTTGTGTATAGCTGGAGGCGAGAACCAAGGTACATGGAGTGTTGGGTTACAGTGCTGGGTTAATCCGTGTCAGAGCATGTCACAGGAACGTGCCAGCGCTCCGTGCCAGCCAGGTGAGCAGGGTATAGGATAGCAGCCTCATTAACCTGCTGCCATCACTGCTCCACTGCCTTTGTACGCCACCTTACAAGACAGAAAGGATTCCTTCTTTATTTATTTACTTCAAATAAGGTGTCAGGAGCAATCTGTTCAGCAGAATCGCATTGCACTGTAACAGCACTTGGCATGTTCTTTCCCAGAGGTGGTTGTATTTCACTGATGACACTAGAGATGCCCAATATACATCTGGGAAAGCTTTCACATATTTAACATGAAGTTTGCTATATACTAAGATGGAATATTATCTCCCAAGGGAATGCCAGGCAGAAGAACTTAAATATATGAAAATTAATCAAGGCTTCAGTTGCAATTTCTGAATTGAATTAGCTATTACAGATTTCTGCTAATAACTTGATTTCTGCAAGAGTTGAGCAACTAAATCTTGTTATAAGACAACTAATTACCAGACAATGTGAGGCTTCTCTCTTATGCCTCAATTTTGAAGTAGAATGATAGTTTCTGTCACAAGTGCTGTTACACTAGAAAGAAATGCTCCTGACAGAATTGAAATAGGCTGTAGATATGTAAGGTATGTACTTCCATCCATACAGCTTCAGAGAAGGACTTGGTTTAGTTTTCTTCTGCATGAATCTCTTACAATTTGGTTAAAAACTAAAATTTTCTACATTAAAGGTATATAAATACCTTATTTGAAATATTGTATCACTTCAATGTAAAATTGAATTTCATATGGATTGCTTTGATACTGAAGTTATTTCTACATCAGAGATTTGAAGTAATTCATACAACTAGCATTTATCACAAAAGCATAATTTTCTCATACAGCTCCTTCCTAAATTTCTATTTACAAAGATGTATTGCATTTCCTGGTGAAATTATCCAGTTCACAAATAAGTGAAGTACTATGTATGTTTGTACATATGTGTCCTATGTTTGTTTTTTTTCATTGCATCTGTATGTTCACTTGCTAAGTGACCGTGGCTCTGTAAGTGATTTGGGGGAGGAAAGAAAACTTGGGGGGTGTGTTTAGGGCTCCAGTGCTGGGGAGGATTGCAGGGGTTGAGGTTTCACTGAGATGCACAGGTGCCATTGCATGTCTGCAGGTCAGTTTAACAGTCATAAAAATGGACTGCAGAATATACATATTATGACCATGTTTATGCTGTATTTGCAAACTGTATGAAGTCTCATAGTGACTTGTTTCCTTAATTCCACTGAAAAGTTATAAAATATCCACAATCCAACAATGACTTCATTCTCATACAGAGGTGTTGGTTGTTGAATGCAGCCTTTAATACTGAGTTCTCACTTGGCAAAGCTACTTCAATTTCACTGTTCATGGAAATAAATGGACATTTGTCATGGAAAATTAAAATACAAAATGTGATGTCTTTTTGTCTGAAAGTTTTGGTATACAGTCTGCTCCTGCCAGCTGTGTTACACACTGCTTTCACTAAGGAATCTGAACTCGGACTCCAACATAATGCTAAAAGGGTGTTTGTTATTTTAACCATTAGCTGTAAAAATATTATAAAATTTATAAACTTTTAATTAAGGAAACAGGGTGCTAAAAATAAAGACATAAACAAGGAAGGTATGATAAGGCTGTACAGCAGTAGGTATGAAAGGAGAAATACTCTTTTGGTTCTGCCTGGCTATCGTCCCATCCTGATGCTGTACCATGATTGTTGGAATGTAGCTAAACCCCCCTATTTCAGCAGATTGTGTGCAGCAACTCGAGTAGCACAGCAAGAATTGTGCAAGTTTTGTATTGCACAATAGCAGCTGACTTTGGATTTCTCATAACTTACGAATGTAGTTTTCTGAAAAAAAAAAACCAGCTACTTACGGCAAATCAGTTGGGAACTGGTGGCAAATTAAATTACCATTAATTGAATTGTGAGCCATTGTTACTCCTGAGAGGTGCTCTGTAAAACTGAGGAGCGTGGTCCTGTGCTACTGAAAGCAAGGGGAGCTTTGCTGTTGGTTTAAATAGGTGTGGGGTTTGGCTTAGAGCCACTTGAGTTCGACTAAGTGGGCCTGGGCATGGTTAGAAATGTTTTATTTAATCCCTTTCGGGGTTAAAGTAGGATTAAAAATAATAGAAATTCTCTGAAGGGTAAGCTGAACTCCTTGGCATGTTTATCTGTTTGGTTTCAGGTGTCGGGTAAGATGAGTTTCATTTTTTAGATTATCATTCAGATAGGAATTCTAGCAGATGTATTTATGGGTCTTGTCATTATTTTCATCCTTATCTGTAAGGGAGTTACAAAATTCACAAGTTAATTATACCACAGCAATTTTCTAATGTTAGATAGTTTGCATTAACACATAGGAGACAACATTATCACTGTACAAGCAGCCATAAATTTGGAGCAGTAATTACACAATTTTGATTCTTGACTTTAACCAGAAAGTCTAAGAATAAAGTGTCACATGTTCAGACCTGCAGAATCCTTATTTCAGTAACTAAACAATTACAGTGTAATGTGTGATTCTCTTTAATCTCATAAAAAAATTCTGGAGTAGCTAAAATTGTTAGTGAGGACCTAACTCAAAATATTCTTTCTTATATAATCACCTGCTGCCTTTGCATGCTCATTACATTATGAAATGTAATACCAGAGCATCACTTATGGAGTTATATTAGTAAGGACTGAAAATATACACTAAATGTTGTGTTTGTTTGTTTTGAAGCAATATCATTAGCTTTCTACTTTTGGTACTGGTATATTTCTAAGTCTTGAGCAGAGTAAGTCTCTTTCCTCAAGCTTCATTTATGTTTTGTAACTACAGTTGGTCTTGCTTTTGACTATTACACCTCTCTCCTTGCATCTGGCAAATTTCTGTATTTAAGACTCTGGAGTCTCAGGAGGCCAAACCTTGTGCATTTGTAATATTCTCCAGCATGGTCTTCTTGTGATAAAGAGGTAGAAATATTTTGACAGGTATTAAAAAGGGGAACTGTCTTCATCCTAAATGCAGCCTCTTAAGTTTCTCAGTAGTGTGTGCATGAAATGACTTTGCCTCCTCTTGACTGCAGCTTCTTTACTTTTCCTTTTGCCTGGGCAAATAGGTGTCATGAAGCTGAACTCAAGGGTCACAGCAATGAAAATGTGAATCTGGGTTGTTTGTTCCGTGTTGGAAACCACAAAGGCAGCTTCTCTGGTTCTCCTTGCTCTGGGGGCATTCCCAGAACACTCTCTGACTGGGGAATTACAGGGGCACTCAAACCAAATGCTCAGTGTGCTCTATGCTTTTTTGCCTTTCAGACAAAATCCAGAAACTACCTTTGAGGTGTATGCAGAAGTGACCCACTCAGGAATCAGTTGCATTGGGAAAGGTACTGTTTTGCACTGTAATTCTACCTATGCGTTGGCTGAAACTATTGTTAAGAACCATGAATTGGGAGGTAATGAAGTATATTTAATATTGTGCTGTTCTAGCTTAGAGATATCCTAATCACTGGTTCTGTGGAATCTTTTCCACTTAGAGCTAATAATGAGAAATTCTTGCCTCCATCCCTGATCATGGACAATTTTCAGATTTCTTGAACTGTTTTGCCCTTTTCTTGCCCTTTAAAACAGAAATAACTTTCTTCAATAGTCTGAAAAAGTAAGTGCCTTTTCAGGTTGGTGTTTGCTGCTCATGTAAGAAAGGGGTAGTTAAAAACAATACTCTTAAAACATCTTGTGTGGAGTTTATTTTTGCTTCCTCTTTCTCACTTACTGTCTACAGCAGTATTTGGATCTGCCCCCAGAATTCTCCCTTTGACCCAATGACTTTATCTAGAAATAAGACATGGCTGCACCTTGTGACTTTGTTCACTGGTTTTACCAAACATTGTTATCCAGCTGTAATTATACAAGTACATTTCTATAATATTATTTTTGACAAGTGTTCCTATGTTTATGCTAGAGAAGTCCCAAACCTGCTGAATCAAACATGTATTTGTGATTTTTTGATTGCACTTTTATATAACCTGAAGAACTTGATCAAATAAGCAGGAAAAGCAAAGGCTGAAATTTGTAATCCCAGACTTTAGTTCAGGATACTGTTATGTGAGTCCAGTCTCTAGAATGTTACAAAAAGAGATGTCAACATTAAATCATTATGATTTGTCAGCACATACTGAAGTAATATTTCTTTTGTCTTTTATGAAATGGTCACGTGTGTGTTGCAGATATGGTATAATGAAGCAATAGAGTATTTTACTGACTGGAAAGCCCCTTCCCTTCCCTCCTTTTCTGTCTGTGTTTGTTTGTTCCAGTCTGCAAAAGTCCAATGGCTGCAGCTCTGTCCTGTCCTGTCCTGCCAGAGCCTCCTTAGGAGCTGCAGCTGGAGTACAGTCTGGGCTCGTCCCACTGCTCTGTGCCATCACAACTATTTGATGTCACTGCAGGAGCCCTTTTAATAACTGCTCTTTGTTTCTGCACATCTGACCTGGATTCTAGTGCCAGAAAATCTGAACAAATTTGACCATAAACATTACATTGTACAGTACTAGTGTCTGGGTATAATCTTCTCTTTGAAGTTTGTTTGCATCCCCCTGGAGGGATTAATTCCCTGCTGTGGGAAGGTGGGTTAAAAAGCACGGGAACTACTTTACAGGTTTTTAATTGGAGAATTTAGTATACATTTTGTTCTATAAACCAACTGATTCTGTGGGAGTTTGACTTGGTTGTGTTTTTAGGTTTATTGCATGTACTTGTAGGTGCAGGATCTTCAGAAATTCTTTTTAGGGAGTAAAAAAAGTTTTAATAATTGTTTTTATAACTCATATATTCTGAAGTTATCAATTCTCTCTGGGTAATCTTTTAAGAGATTTTCCCAACTGATTTTTTTTATTTTTAAGAGATGCCCTTTATTTTCAGAAACCTTAGATTTGTGTATCCCCAAATATTTTGTGATTTTGCTTCGAATGAAGATTGTTTTGTTCTCCACAATGTCAACTGTACCATGTCCCAGTCAATTCACATTTCAGAAACACAGGCCTAGAAACCTCCATGTAGCTTACTTGAACTTCCTGGCTGGCTGTTCTGTGCCAGAAAACCAAGAATAGAGATGAACTGTGACTTTTTTTTGCAGTCAGGGAGTGTATGTTACATGGCAAGGAGCATCTATTGTTAAGAAAAGCAAAATCTAGAACAGGTGTATAAGGAACCATTATTAGGCAAGTTTGAAAAACTATTTCTCACCATTTAATCAATCCCCAAATTAACTAAGACAACCAGTTTTGAAGTCCTTGTCTAATATGGTAGTGCTGTTGATACTTAAAATGCTCTTAATTCTGGTATCAGTCTTCTGCCCTGTCTGGAGGAGAGTGAATGGCTCCAAAGCTGTAAGTGTCCTGGTGTGGGGGATTGTCTGCTCTGTGGGATGGTAAAACTTGCTCAGTTTTGTTATTCCAAAGCTGCTGTAGCTGTCCTGGATTAACCCCAGCTGGTGGCTCAGTCCCACACAACCCCTCACTGCCCCGGCCCTGGTGGTGTGTGGAGGGAACTGGAAGAGTCAAAGGGACAAAGCAGCAAAGGATGTTTGCCATGTGGCTGTGAAATATCAGCTGGAATTGAAAGCTTTAATGGATTTCCTAGTTCACTTGCATCTTGCTGAAATAGGAGGTTTGTGTCCCAGCATAGAGGATTGCACGTTCGAGTCACTTTACTGGAAATTTGCATGGAATTGTTGACAGTCTTGCATTGGATGTTACTTGATTCATAACTTTTGAAATTGGTGAAAACAGTATTTTCCATTTGCTGTCATATAGGGTTATTTAGGTTGGAAAAAACCTTTAAGGTCATCATGTCCAACCATGAACGTGACAGTGCCCACCAAACCATGTCCCTGAGCACCATGTCTGCCAGCCCTTTGGATACCCCCAGGGACAGGCACTCCACCACTGCTGGGCAGCTCTGCCAGGGCTTGCTGTAGAAGGATCTCTCCTAGTTACCAGGACAGGGGACTGCAGAAGGAAGAAACCTGTTCTGGGCTCCAAGAAAGGGGTCAATAAACTGGACAAGTTCAATGGAGGGCCATGCAGATGGTGAGTGAGCTGGAGCACTTCACTGTGAGGAGACGAGTGCTGGGCTGGTTCCAGGGAAGGAGGAGGCTCCAGGGAACCTTCCAGGCAGCCTTCCACACCTGGGGGGAGTTCTTTGGGAGGAGACATCCTCACAGTGGTGCCTGGCCAGAGGACAAGATGCAGTCACAGGCTGAACCAAGAGACATTCTAACTGCACATGGACGTGTTCACCAGGGGGAGCAAAGGATTAGACCAGGTCACTCGAAAAGCTTGTGCATCTCCAGCCTTGGAGCTCTTCAAGACCCAGCTGCTTCACAGCCTCCACAAGCTGGTCTGACCTCACACCTGGCCTGTCTTTGAGCAGAAGGTTGGACTAGAGACCTTCTGAGGTCCTTTCCAACCTAAATTATCCAGTGGTCCTAAGATTTGATTTGTAGAAATGTAAACTTCAGGATCATCTGGGGGATGTTTTGTACCCAAAACAAAAACCATAAGGTACAAAGAGAAAAACTTCATTGAAACCAAAGTAGTTGAAAAGGCAAACATGATTTATTCCAATCCAGGCAGGACTTTGCCAAACTACAATAAAATGTGTGAACTGAGAGAGGAAATGATCAATGGGTCAGCTTGCTGTGGTCTCGCCTTTGCCCTCTAGATTGTTTAGAAATAATGATCATCTGTATTGTGTGTTTTGGGGCAGCCACAGCTTCTCTGGGCAAAGGAGCCAGTGAGCCTCAGCCTCCTCCCTGCCCTGGTAACCAGGTCTCCCTGCCCTGCCTGAGAGGACCCACATTTCCCCTGTTCTTTCTTTTATTGCCAACATCCCTACAGAAGCTTTTCTTGTTTCCCTTGATGTCCTTGGCCAGATTTCCTTCTGCCAGGGCTTTAGCTTTCCTCACCTGATCCCTGCTGCTCCGACAACCCTCTGCGTTCCTCCCATGCTACTTTTCCCTGCTCCCACCCTCTGCAAGCTGCCTGTTGGTGTTTTGTTTGTGCAGGAGCCCCTTGTTCATCCCTGCAGGCCTCCTGGTGTTCCCTCTGTGTAGGGGTGCAGTGCTCTGGGGCCTGGAGCCTTCTCCCCAGAAGTGAGAAGCAGCAAACTGGAACAGAAAGATCAGTGTGTGCATTTTTGCAGTGCCAGAACGTGGAGTTTATCCAGTGAGAGATCCGTGTGTGTGTGTCAGGTGGAAGGATGGCAGGCACAGGAACTTTGCAAGTCTAGTGCTTCTCACCAACTCCCACGCACTTACTTGCAGAAAAAGTTAAAAACAGTCGTGGTTTTATTTTAAAAATGAAATAGTTTAGGGAAAATATTGACCAAAAGTAAAACCTATAAGTTTTAATGGTAAGTCTGTGTCTTTGGTGCCTGTTCTTCCCTCATTCTTTGGCATTGCTACAGGCTGTGGATAACTTGAGAGCAACATGGAAACTTTGTGTGAAATACCACTATGTTCCTGCATTTCTTTTCATATTTGTATCTTATTTGTTATGGCGTTTCGTAATAGTGAAACTTCACAGAAATTGAGGTAGTAAATTACAAAGAACTTGCATTGTTTCTTTTACAAATGATAACTGTTTAAAGCACTTAAGCACTTCTGGAAATCAAGTTCTAGCCTTTTGACACATCGTAGGCAAGTAAAGTACATTGCAACTGTTTCCTGTTTTATTAACTCGTCTAAAAGATTGTTTTGGGGTTTTTTTGAGATGCAGGAATGGAATCCACTAGCAGTTTTAGTTTAAATACCTTTGTAAAGAAAGTGAAAGCTTACTACTTGTGAATTTTTTCTTTTAACTTTCAAAGCACTTTGTGATCTTAAAACTGCTGCAGATCATTCATCAGAAATAGGATGTGACAAATTTAAGGCCCTTGCTGGACCTCAGCCAAAGAGTCTCTCTTGTTAGACGTGGCTGTGAGGAGAATTGTAGTCTGACTGTCAAACTGTTCATGTAGCAAAAGAGAATTTGTTAGTCTAAAGTAACCGATCAAAATAGTCTCTGAAGTAAGAGCATTTGAAAGTAAATGCTCACAAGAGTAGGACACCCCCTACACCCCTGTCTGGGAGGACGTACCATGCTTTTGTGTGGGGTTTTTGTGTTCTTGCCAAAGCAGACATTATAAAAGTATGTCAAATCTGTAGCTTTACCATGTAGTGTGCCAAAAGGCCTTTCTCTCCAAGGACCTCATCTTTCATCTTTTTGTGAGTGTAGCATAAATTCTTGCTGTGTGTTCAAGGAAAAAGCTGAAATGGTTTAGTACAGCTAAAGGATTTCTTTCTTGTTTTTTTCTTTTTTTTTTTAAGCCATGGTAAGTCAGAAGCCCAAATGTGACCGCGTGGACAAAGTGTAAGTGTGTTAGAGTTTAACAAATGTTCACTGGATTAGCAAAGGAAATGTAGTTTATGCTGCTTCTTTTATGACAGAATTTAAAAGGTCTTGCTGTAAGACTCGCCATGTGCTTCTTTCTTTTCTCGAAAACATACCACTAAGTTGAAAAGGGAGATGAATCTTAGAAGGAAACTATTAACTCTGAGGTAGTTTATCATTGTTTGAGTGAAAGGATGACATTTGCATTTGAATTGGCTCTGAGAGTAGCATGTACTACTAATCTTGTTCCTACTAGAAGCTTGTGAGTAGTTTAAGTACTTCCTTCTTTACTTTTCATGTTCTAGCCTTGGGTTGTAATAGCTCTTTCCCTCCCCCCCTTCCCAGTAGATCACAAATGTATAGCTTAAACTAATCGAAGTCCTTAACTCTGCTGGGAGAAGTCACCATGTACTTGGGCCCTAAAATTATTCTACAGTTGTCACTATGGTTTCCATGAGAGGACTTTCCCAGGTAGAGAGCAGTAGCAGGTTTCTGGCTCTGCAGAGCAGACACTGCTGCTGCTTAGCCCTTTCCATTAAGTGAGGGCTTTCTGTGGAACATGGGCTGGAATCACCAGTGTTCCTGTCCCATCTTTACACTGAACTTCCTAAAGCAGCATTGGAAAAGAGACCAAACCTAAGCAGATAGGTGGTATTTGGGAATCCTAATTCTCCTAAGCTGCTGCTTTGTTTTTCTGATTCCATTTGATTGCTTTCTTCTAAGTCCAAACAAGGAGGAAGATTTGAACAAAGGGCTTACTGGGACTGCAGTGTCTGGGTAAGGCAGGAGCACTGTTGGAGCTGGTTTGCTCTAAGCTATTCACAGTTTGGTTTTTACAGTATAAATGAAATACACAACTCAGTTTGATGAGAAACTCACTTTATGAGAAGATATTAGAATCTCTCATATTTTATCTAACACATTTTAAGCATGTAGTTATCTGATGATCCTAGATTTACTAATGCTAATATTGGCTATAACTGAATGTTCTTTTGTTGTTATAAGTTATTTTGTGGGAAGAGAGCAATTTGGCCTTTTTGCTTCATGCTTTAACTACTTCTGTCTACAGTCTTTTCTATCTCCCAAGTATTTACTAATCTGCACTATATTGCTATGCTGGCACTGTTTAACTAGACAGAAAAATTCAGCACAGAAAGTCTCACTCACAAGACTTTAAACTCTTTTGTTGATTTATATTTTTTTAAAGGAGCTTGACATCTTCATCAAGTTCACAGTGGGCCTGCTTTGTTTGCTTTCTCTTGAATGCTTGATAAGATTTTTCTTCTATTGTTTTGTGCAGCAAGGACAGAACTTGCCATGGCTGAGGTGGTTTTTTTGTAAATCCACAATATGGTCATTGTCTGCTGCTGAATAATTGTGACTGCTTTTTGTACAACCAGAACTAAGGCTTTGGCTGTGAACAGATTCCTTCTTAGCGTGAAAAGAGACTAATCCATGTAAATACAGCCCCAAAATAAAGCTTTACAGAAAAAGGGAAAGGCTGCTAAGCAGGAGGGCAGAGGTCAGCAATTTAACCTTTAACCTAACAAATAAGAAGCATGAAAGTTCCCGAATTGGTTTACAAAGGCAAGCTCCTGTGATCTGTCAGTTTTTCTTTTCACGATAGAGTTGGGTGAGAAAACTGACTGACAGCTAGTGCCTTTTTAACTGCAGGTTGGAATTAACTGCTAAACTGAAACTTCTTAGGGAGACTTTCCTAGCGATTCTAACAAATTATTTTCCTTCACCAGCTATACTCAGAGTTTACACTGAATTTCTAGATGAATTGGAGGGGTTGTCCCTTTAAAGGAGTTCTTGAGAGACTCAATTTAGATACCCAATACTACTGAGACATTGAATATTTCAGCATTCGAAGCATTTAAGAATTTGGTGAAGGACTTGTTGCAATTAACTCTGTTAAAGTGCTGCTTTAGGAGCAGGGCTGCTCTAACTGCAAGGGGGTTGTGTTTTGGATAGTCGGTTGCTGTTAAAGGGGGTGGTGTATGTGACTATTTAACGCAGTAACTTTAACTTCAGTTCATTCTCAGTCACAGAAATTACCAAGGTGCTTTGTTTTTGTTTGTCCTCTCTTAATCACAACAGGTAATCTCGTTAATGAATGTTAACTATTGCTTAAAGCTGAGTGCATCTGCAAACGGCAGAGACAGACATTTCTGCAAAGGACTTCAATTAGGGTGTCATTCAGGTGAAAAAGAGACAAAGTAGTACTGACTTTAAAGCAGACTCCCTGTAGATTTAAGAACTGTGGTTCGGGGTGGGTTTCTGCCTCATGTTGTAGGCACTGTCCCAGAAGTGAGGGACATTGTCCATCTGCAGTGGGGTGAGGCTTCCTGGGGATGTTTGCAGCAGAAATGGTGGAGTTCAGGCTTTGTGCCCGTGGTTACTGTGCTGATGGAGGTTGGTAATTCTCCCCGAGCACTGCAGAGTGCTCCAGAGCCCTTGCAGAGCACTGCTCTGAGTGCAGCACGCAGGCACAGCCAGTTTGGGGAAGCAAAAGATGAATTAGGGCTGGGTTTACTACTGGTTCTCTTTGTTCTGGGGAGTTCCTCACAAGGAGAGAAGGTAAACTGGAGCTCCAAAGGAGGCCTGTTGGAGTGCCTGAGGCAGCACTGCCCTGCTCCTCTTTGCTGTGATATTTTTTTTGTGAACAAAAAGCCACATTGTCAGGTTTTCTTGTGGGTTTTTGTTGGGTTTCTTTTGTGCTTTTTGGTGTGGTGTGTTTTTGAGGTTTGGGTTGGTTTTTGTTTGTTCTTTTTTTGAGAATTGAAATAGAGAGATGACTTGAGGTTAGATTGTTATCAAATAAGTGTAAAATTAATACAAGACTATTGGTTTGCTTCAGCAATGGTTGTCAAAACCCCAAACCAAGTCTAAACAAATCACAAACTCCGCTTTTTGTGCTCCCAGAGACAATTTTCATATTGGTCCTGCTGGGGCCAGCAAGTTTTGGTAAACCATTTGTCAAAGTTCCAGATGCTGACAGATCATTGTGTTTTCTGGATGGAGGTGGATTTTGATACAGCTTTTAATATCACTTATCTCATGAAAGAGTGGGATAGAAACCAAGGAAGTTGAACTTCAGGATTGGGGATGCTAACCTTGGGTGGAGGGGTGGGAAGAGACAGCTGACAGTGACAGTCCTTTGTCTGGGATGGGTCACAGGCTGGACAGTCCTTTCTGAACTCTTCCATGACTGACCAGCTGGAGAGTAATGTTTTCTAGTTTGATGAACTAACTAGTGAAAAATCATTCAGACTAGAGGTGGTCAAATAATACAAGACTGTATGGAAGTCCCTTGTAGAACACCCTAATCTGGGTGGAGAGGTCAGAGATGAGGAGCAGGAGTGAAGGGTTCTGCTTACTGTGTCACAAAAGCGTGGTCTGGCCCAGATGGCCTCCCTGTTCCAGTGCAGGAACCCCAGAGGGAATGGGGGAAAAAGAACTTCCAGTGGTACTTTGAAAGCAGTGCCTTGGATGTTGTATCCAAAAGGATTTCCACACTGAGGGTCTGTGCTGGGGTTTCAAGTGGTGCTGAAGGGAATTGCACTCCCCACTCCCATTGCATTGCACATAATTGAATGTTAACTCAATCCCATACTTAGTTCCTTTGAAGGATCATTTACTTTGAGACCATGTAATTACAAACAGAAATAGTGGTAATATTACTTTTATGAATTGATCCTTGACATATTCTTTTCCAAAAATTCTAAAATCAGATCACTCTGGGGAGAAACACCTATCAGAAATAATTAATGCAGACTCAAATCAAGTGTGAAAACATGAAGACAGAGCAGCTGATTGAGCATCACAGGATGGGCAGACAACAGTCAGGTTGCTGATGTTCTGTATTTGTAAGCTGCATATTTGACTTACTGTTATTTAAATGATGTGCTTCATCTTGTGGTAATATGACACTAAGGGAGTACAGCAAGTAGGGAGGGATCCCAGGATGTGGGAAACAGCTCCATCCGACTGGGAATTAGTGTTTGCTGTGGAGTAGGGGGTGTCTCTAGGACAGAACTGGTCAGTGGTGAAGGGCAAGACCACACTGTTATAAGACATGGCAGAGTAAAGCTAGAAGAGCAAAAAGACCCAGCCCCAAACCAAACCCCAACCCCCAAACTCACCCTTGCATTAGATATGACATTTCCTCCTGAAGCTGCTCTTCACTTGCACCTGAAGTAGGATTGAGTTTTCACCTGCTGCTCATTCATCAGCTTGGTCTGAAGAGTTTATCAAACATAGTAAAATGGTGTGTTAGGGTGTAAAACCCTCTATTACAGCTCTAAATAACCTGTGTCTACAAAGGAATCAGCATTCATACTTAAAACTGCCACAAACTAGTCTATTGATCTCATCCCATTTTATCTAGGGGTGATATTGGAAATGGAAAAACATTGTAAATATGCTGATTTTGCTTCATTGTGATTAATGTCCTTGTACACTAAAGATCAGGTTATGTTTGTCCTGTGTATCTGTGGCCAAGGCATTTGGTATGTGATAGTCTTATTTTATATGCAGTGGTGTTAAAAATAGTTTGGATTATAGGTTGAGAAAATTTACTTGTAAATTATTTGCTAAAAATATCTACTACTACAGTATATCCCAGATCCATCAGTGCTGGGTAATTAAATACCTCTTAAAGATATTTTCTGCTGGAAAGAATGACCATGTTAAAGCAGAAGTGTGTAACTGAGTGTGCACCTTGGCAGTGTTCATAAACAAGAAATGATGTTGTGAGGAAATGGAATGATGTAACTTCTTCAGTATTTTATTCTTTAATGAACTGGAGAGGTAGAGGGAAGCAGAATCTCACCATTTGCCATCTCTCTTGCAAAAAGCATGTTTTGTTGCACTTAGAAATACTAAATGTGGCATCCAGTAATACAGTCATTTCAGCTTTTCATTTTGATGTATTTCTTGGTATTTTTACTCTACCCTGGCCATGGGATTAAGTCCTTCATGAAATCATCTGGAGGCAAGTCTGGATCTGGACTAAACCCTTGGAATACAGTCTGTATCAGTCACATGGACTGTTAAAATTGGGTATGGACATGTTTTTAAAATAGTCATACATCTCAATTTTGTTTATCTCAAAGTTTTAAAAACCTAATGACCTCATTGCAGCTCGACTATAATTACCATGTTTAAACTTCTATGCATTTTTTAGTTTAAACAGCCTTTGTGTTTTTTTTAAACCAAAAGAAAATTAATGAGAAGAGACAAAGAGACATCAAAGAGGTTTTCCCTCTGATTGCAGTGTTAGAAGTTTTGCCTGAAAATAGGTTACATTTCTTCTGTTTTCAGCTGAATCCTCATTAACTTTACATTTTAATGATGTCCAGAGCAAATTATACGATTATGGGAGATGCCTTAAAGGGAAGCTTAAAGGACACCTTTTTAATGTTTGTTTCTTTATTAGTGGCAGTATTTGCACCAGCATTATAAACAGCATTAGACTGCTAAAAGTAATTCCAAAACATATCAGAAATATCTTCCATTTCTGCCATGCATGTCGTGGAAGTGTCTTTATTTAATATTTAACACAAATGCAGCATGTTAGGGGCACATCCTCATCTTTACAGAAGAAAAATGTAAATCAGGTCCTTTGAAAGAGTTTGCAAATTGCTGGTGCATCTTTTACTCAGTTTAATTTATAATGGGAAAGTAAAAGGGAGACATGATGTAGCAAAGTCTTAGTCTTTCCACTTCAGTGTGATTCTTACCTCTTCTGTTTTATATAAATGTTCTGTGGAAACTGTTCAGCAATCTCAATTGTCATAAGTGGGAGTTAAGGCAGACCCAAAATGCATGTTCAGCTTGGTGTGCCTTTCGTGGTAGAAAAGGGGGTTGAGACTTTCAAGGGTTTGGCTCTGGAAGTGTGAAAACAGCTGTTGAAAGCAGTGGGTTAAGTTCCTAGTTTAGCTTAAATCTTTTAGTTTTGATGACTTCCAATGTAACTTTAGTTTGAAGGTGGTGTCACTAAAGTAGGAAAAGGTTGAGTGCTATTTCCTGCCTTTTCTCACCTTTATTCTATAATTATCAGAGACTTTCCAGTCTTTGGTTGAGATGCATAGTAAAAATCCTGATTAATAAGCTCTAGCTGACAGAAAGATGTGCACGTTATCCTTATTTCCTTGGCATGCAGCACTCTGTATAGACTCATATTAGCAGAGAAAACATGGAATGTTGTTCCTGGTAACTTGTTCTCCCAAGTATTTGCAGTGGGGCTGTTTCAGCCAGTTCTGTGTTAATGATAGTGCAGGGCTGGAGCATTCCAATCATTCATATGCCTGTCCTCCCTTTCTCAGAGGGCTTTCTTGGCTGAGGGCTTTTGCCTTATTCCTTTGGCTTTGTTGTGGTCAATTCAGTCAGCATAATAGCAGAGACACTGGCTTTTTTTTTGCTTTTTTGCTTTAATAAAGAGTTATGTTAGAGATATACTATAACAGAGATGAGAGCTATTTATGTCCTAAGCTATTGATTTTTAATTAATGTTGCCTGGGCTCATACATGTTGGCAGAATTGCTAACAGCTTGTGGCATTTTTTAATTCACATCTTCTTTTTTGGTATTTTGACAGTGTCATTCATATCTCATGAAAAAGTACCTCGTCAGGTTAAATGTGTTAAAACACCGAGCAAAAAAAAAAGGAGAGAATGGAACATAGGGCTGCCTAGAAACCTTGATCCATTGCCAAAGTATTTAAACAATTTAGTGTTTTGGTTTTCTAGCTCCAAGCTGCTTCTCAAATCCCTTGCTAATTAATCCAGTTAATTCTTTGTAGACTAACTGTATGCAGGGCTTTTTCTTGGGCCTCTATCGCTGAGAACCCTGTTTTGTTTGAAGCAAACCTAAGCTCTGTTATAAAGGTTGTAGTAATAAAGTGAGTACTTGCAGATGTAAATACAGTGTTTTGAGCCTTTTTAAAAGGAGTTGTGTTTGTGTGGGTAACTTCTAATTTAATCTTTCATGTTTAAAAATTAAACATATATGCTTGTGTCAAAAGATGGAGAGAACGTTGTCATTGCTTTGATCACTCAAGAATAGGCTGTGGAGCCCCTGTGGAACTGTTACGGTGTGGAGTGTTGCACTTAGTGATGGATGTTTATTTTTCAACAAGTAAATGTTGTTCTTTTCTGTACTCCAAACTGGATGTTTGGATGTAGGGCAAGTAAGAGTTTATCAGGAAGGGATGTTTTTAGAAATGGCCTGCTGGTAGTTGGAATTCTTTTGCTGAGAGTACAACAGCAGCTTGAATTCAGACCTGGAAAGAGCAGCTGGGGAGCAGAGAGCCTGGGAACCCAGGCAGGCATGGAGAGAGGTAAGGGGAAGGGAGCAAAGGTGTGCTCGTGTGAGATGGGAGCTGCTCAGCCCTTGAGCTGCCCTCTGGTCTGGGCCATGTGCTGAGATCTGCTGGGCACACACTGGGTTCAGATTAAACCTGAACTGAGATGGTCCATGCAGCAATGAATGTATTTGTCTGATCATATGTCTACCTGAAGTTATTATGGTTGGTGACTTTTGGAAAGAAATTTAAAAAAAATTAAGCAGTTGTCAAATGTTCTCTAATACATGGAAAATATGGGTTATTACAAATGTAAATGGCCAAACTATCATAAAAGGAAAAAGGGTGAAAATAAAGTAGCTTGGAAAATGTTTATAAAACTCAAAGTATTTTCTAGTAGTGAAAAGCCTGGTGGTGTTTTGGAAAGTACTGTTTGTTTTCATTAGCAATTCCTTTAGGTTTTGTAATGTAGTTGATTGATTGCCATGGCCATGTTGTGGTTTCACACAAGTTCCTTTTACTACGGTATTGCTCAAAAACAATATGACATTAAAATACTATTCCTGGTTTTCTTCAAAACAACAAGCAAATTAAAAATTACCTGGTTGACACAGGAAAGTAGAAAATATGACATTATGTAAAAATGTCTCATAAAATTAATGGAATAAGGGTTTTTTAAAATGAAGGTGCCTAGTATGCCAATGCTAGGTATTAATTCAGGTGGCTATAAACTAATATTATCAAATATAGCTTTTATTTTTGCTGCTTAAAGAAATTGTTTTGGGCTAATGTGCTTGAACCTGCAGCAGCAGCAGTCTGGGGCAGCAGAGGCACACAGGAGCAATCTGAAATACATGTCTTGTAAATATTAAAGAGGTGGCTGGTCCTTGTAAAAGTGTCAGAGCTCAGGTTGCTTTGGTCTTATCTTGTGCAACGTGAGAATTGGCATTCTGGAAACCTGAGTCAATCACTGCTTGTGGCTGGTGTTGGTGAACTCTGGATGATGCACTCATTTGGATTAATGAATTCATCAGGATTAATTTGGGCTGCAGGTTAGCTCGATGTGATGCAGATCTTTTTTACTTTTCTTCCTTTCCTGCTTCTGAGACTTTAGAAAAATCTTGGCTTGTGAAAGATTCCGTGTGCCCTGTGTGGCAGTGGCACCTCCAGATTGTCACGTCTAAGTCAGGGCATGAAATATTAGTTAACTGTTTCTTTCATATTTGCAGGCCGAGGAGGGCTTGCCAGCTGCTGTGCAAGTGAGGAGACTGTCACCAGGCAACTCTGCTGTCTCAGAATATAAATACAAAGAGGCAGGAGAGGAACAGATTCAGTGTGCGTGGCCTGAGCACTTGAAACATATCTCTATTAAATTTATAGAGTGCTGAAAAGGTTATGAGAAAAAATATACTGATCAAACAGGAATAAATAAAAAAAATTATAAACCCCCAAAAAAACCTAATTAAAGTAGGTGTTCCCATTCAACTTCTACGTTTAAACTCTTTTGTATAATTATTATTACAAGGAGCCTGTAAAATGTTTCAGAACACTTCATATTTCATTTTGTAAGCCAAACATTGTGGATTTCTTGACCATTGAAGTATGATTTTAGCCAATTATATCTTTTGGAAGTTTTAGCTGCTGTATGATTTGCTGACTAAAATTATAGAGAGGAAAAAAAGAATTAAAAACATAATCCATTCAAAATTTGCTGCTTGCAGGACTCCTGGAGTTTGGCTTAGAGATCCAGCAATGGTGCATTTCTGGGTTGGTAGAAGAGCAGATGGGGGATCAGAAAGCCAGGCACCTCAGGTGTGCAGACACAGCTCTATAACTCGTGCCATTCTTGTGTTGTTGGAGCTGTTACCTCTCCACATCTCCTCATTCTGGAGAGCTGTGTCTGGTTAAGGGAAAACCTGAGAGGAAGTTGGATCTTAACATGCTTTGTTTTGGAAGAGTTTTTTTTAAAATACATGTAAGATGTTTCTGAACATTGTCTAGGAAAGTTTGGCTCCTCACTGCCCCTCTGGCTCTCGAGGTGTTAATAATATAAAAACAATTATGGAAATCATAGTGATTTGCTTAATCTGTTCTGGTTTTCTCCCTTCCCTCCTGTTTCCTATGATGTATATTTTATGTTGCCTTTGCTCTCAGTCTTTCCTGCTTTTGCATCACTTTACTGAACTCTGAACAGCATTTTGTGTGTGAGTTCCAAACCTTATATTCCATTTCTAGATGACACTGTTGTGAGAAGCATTCTCACGTTAGCAGTGAGGTTTGTGGCACATGCAGGGCAGACTTCCAGATGCTCTGGTCAGGGAGAGGGCAGACTGTGAGTCTGATTTTTATGGTGTGAATGCCCGTGGCCTCCTGTGCCCCAACTGCACCAGTGCTGGCTAGGTCACTCAGCTGGGGGCTGGCCCTGGAGGTGGGAGGTTGGTGTGCAGTGGGACCTGCTGGTGTGAGGTTTGGTTTCTTCTCTCCCACATTTTCTCCATCCACCCCTCGCCTTTTCCCCTCCTCTGGGATGGCATCTGCCTCCTGGGGCTGCAGCAGTTTGGGGACAGGCAGGAGTGTTGGGCTGTGCTGAATGCAGAGGTTTGGAAAGAAGCTTGCATTGCTTTTTAGCTGTGCTGCAGAAGTGTGATAATGTGTAAGGGTGTCGACATTAGAGTTACTCTGATTCAATTCCACTTTTGGGATTGGTATATTGTAGCCAGTATGGATTGAGTGACTTCTATCAGAAGCACAGGTTAGTTTGTATTGGGTTTGCATGGTTAACTCTGGGAAATGTTTTCTGGTAAGTTTTTGAAAGCTTCCTGGTTTCATAGTTTCCATACAATGCAAATATAGACCAGTGGGAGTTGTGCTATTTTTAGAAGTAACCAAGCATGCCTCTTTTAAAGGCAAAACTCACTTTATGATGTAAGAAAAGTCAAGAGTAAAAGAGCAGCGTAGTTACACTAATATGCCATTGTAGCATGTTCCCATCCTGTCATCTGGAAAATTAAATCAGGTTCCAGCATGGATTAACATCCAGACTTGTGAGGAGGGGAAGGTAGTGTCTTAAATGCCATGAAATTGAACAATGGGATTATACAGTTCACAGCTAATTTCAATATTCTGCTGTATTTGGCTTTTTGTTGAACAAGATTGTGTAGGGAGAGGCAGGAATAGCTTTTAGAGCTTGGAAACATTCACATATTTAATGAAATACTAACAATAATAGCTTGAATGTGGCTGAGCAATCAATACAGTTCTCTGCATAATGAGTGACATGAAATCTCTACTACTGGAGGGAAAAACGGAGTGTGTTAGCAATGAGAGCTGAACTCCCCTCGTGTGGGATCAGTGCTTTGTGTTACCCATTTGGTGAGAATCTATAAATGCATGGCCAGCACACAAACACTGCTGAAAATGGTGCAGAAAAGCCTTTCTCTGCTGTCCCCTTTCCAAAATAAAGCCCACGTTCCCTTGCACATTGTTCATGTGAGGAGTGATTCAGTCAGTTCCCTCGGAAGCTCCTCTTAAAATAGTTGCAAAGGAAACTGCTGCAGAAATAGCCACGTAATCCATTTCAGAGGTGGCTTTGCAGGCCAGCCCTCCCTGGGACAGGGTGTCTTGGGGAGGGACAGGGGCTGGGGCAGTCCCAGGGCCATGGCCAGCTAAGATTTTCTGGGCAGCAGCTGCTTTGTATGGAGCTGCTGTATCCTCTGGGAAGAGGCTTCCAGTGATGTGTGTCAGGTTGGTAAGTGAATCTCAGGGAATTTCAAAAGCCTTTTAAACCTCAGTGTAAGCATTAGGAATAAAATCGACATTTGCCTTGGTACCAGCAGTTTGAGTTTGTGACAGATGTGTTTCATTGCACTGCCACCCGTGTAACAATGGGAGATTCCATGAGATGGTGTATTTAGCTTTATTTGGTAATGTTACTGTTAGTATTCTTTCTGCTTTACACTTGTAACTTACAACTTCCTTTGCTGTGTTTCAGCCTGTGATTAATGTTAATAGATGGCTGTTTGTCAGCACTTGCTTTAGGTACAAACTTGTCGTCTTTGTGAGCTGAAACTACAAAATCAGGTGTAATGAAAGGTAAACAGGAGGTATTGGGTTACCATCAACAGACAAGGTGAAGCTGTAGCACAGCCTGAGTTCTCCTTTTGGGGTCTGGGGGCAGATTGGTCTGAGCAGCAGCTCTGTCCCTGCGGTGCCTTTTCCCTGTCTGGGTTCATTCCCCTGTGCTGGGCCAGGGCCTGCAGGGTATCCCTGCCCAGCTGAGCTCCCAGAGCCCCGGCACTGCTCCCAGCTCTGCTGTGGCCAGGCAGGGGCTTGGGCAGAGCTTCATCTGGCTCTTCCCTTCTTCTGATGGCAGCAAAGAGATTCCACTCTCCTGAACTTGAAAAAACTCTTTTACATGTGTTTGCTCTGCATCATTTCACTCGAAAGCCTGTTAGTACCTGGAATAACAGCATTCCCTGTGTTTTGAGCTGCAAAGGGTTTCCTTGCTGTCTGGAGCTACAATGGAGCTGCATCTCACTGTTTGCATGTGCTGTGCAAAACAAATTACTGCGAGTTAAAGTGTTTGAAGTTCGCAAGTTCCTTTAGTTTTACAGGCAGAGTTGACAGTTCTGTTTGAGTCTTTACCAAGTATTTTCACAGGAGATCTGAAGCAGTTTTTACTGATCCTAATGGTGCTGATTAAAGCTGAATCCTGAGTGCTTGCTGGGCTGCCCACCTGTATCCCTGCGTGTATGAGCATTTTCTTCTGATTCAGATATTGTGTCCATTGGGATTATTAGGTGCCTTGTGCTTGTCCTTTTGGGAGAGAACCTAGCCATACAGGTTAATAGGAATGTTTGTTTTGTAGATCTTTGTATTTCGTAAAGTCAGGAGTCTGGAGGGCTGTTATTTAAATGTATGTATTTATGTGAATCCTCTTGGTGTAGTGAGGGTGCTCCAGCTCCCCGGAGCTTCATGCCATACCACGTAGAATTTAATATATAGTTTCATTGTGTGTTTATGTGTAGGTCAGTGTAGCTGAGAACACCTTTCACATGCACATTGAGTTACCAGTGAAGAACAAATGCAGTGATGAAAGCTGTACGAAGATGTGATGAAGTTTCTTTTTCCCTTGTGTAGTGTTTTTGAGATACTGCAAGTTTAGTCAATATTCCCAGACCTGCAGGCTGGGCTGAAGCAGCCCCTGTGGGGCTATGCCACGGTGTCCCTGTGACAGAACAGGCAGGGCTGGGCCCTGTCCCCAGCATGGCACACCCAGCGTGGCATCGGGATGGGCACTCCACAACACAACCTTGGGTTTTCCCTGCACTGCCCTCCCTTTTGAACCTCTTCCCTGATTGTTCCGTTTGTTTTTCATATTTAAATAAAAAATCTTCATGGCCTGGAGTGTGGCCTTCTCTGCCGTATCCCTTGGAAAAATGGATGGGTTTGGAGAGATCTGTTTTAAGTAGGTTGTCGTATAAATAATTTCAATCATGATATTCTGTTGTTTTCTGAGCATCTCTAATTAAATTTAAGATAACTTCTCAGGGAATAGTACCATGTTATTTATTCTGACAGCCAGAGGAATAAGGACACTGCATCAGTCTGGAATGCTTGCTAATCTGATGTTTCACACTTGTTTTCCTGAGGAGAGAGGTTCCAGGGCTGTGTTAATTGCCTCTCTCACATTCTGGAGAAATGGTTTGGTTTTCTAGGGAGCATACACCTTAACATAAAGTAATTTTGAGAGATTTGTAATCTGGAGTCGCTGAAAACTTTGCAGAAAAAAACAGTGTCTGGAGCTGGCAAAACTAGTCTGATTTTAACCAAAATTCAGTGCACTGGGTCACTGTTTCCTGGTGACAAATCCAGCTGGCAAATTGCAGACGGGAAGATATTGCACAAGGGAACAGCCTAAAGTTCAGTGCAGCACCAGCACTTCTCTTATAAAATAACTTATATCTAAATGTATATATTTGTATGTGTATGTACACACAGACATTTTTGGTTTGGTGTGTTTTGTGTGTGTTTCATGTACAGTTTTTGTCTTTCTGGAGGAGGGTAAAGGGAGAGCCTTGAAAAGTCCTTCCCTGCTCTTATCAACACAGCAGCCTCAGCTGCCCTCCTTGGATCCCCTGCCAGGGTTGCTATCATCTTCTGATCAAATATTAATGTGTGATTCTCTGCTTGCTCACTAATCCAAAGCCAATTAATATTATCTGTCAATTATTTACAGATCCTGAGGTGCGGAGGCAATTCCCAGAGGGCTACAGTGACCAGGTTTGGAATGCGTAATTAATTTTTTACATGACAAAATTTATTTCAGGGTTGTTCAACATATTATTGCTGCTCTTTTTACTGAAAGAGATAAATGCATTCTTAGAAAGAAAAAGAAGCTGTTATTAGGAGCAGAAGGATAAAATCATTTTTACATTTAAAGCAGAAAACGGAAGAATTTGGCTCCCCTAAGATTGGTTTACAGTCTTGTTTTTACAAGCGAACATGAGAGCGGGCAGGAAAATTGATTAATAAATTCCCCTTTTTGCCTTTGGGTGCCAGAGCCGCAGTTCATTTGGCAGAGCTCTCTGCATTGTCTCAGGGTTTATAGCTGTGTTTAACTGGGCACCTGGCACTACAGCACATTTCTGAAATTCCTGCCTGTTCAGGCAGTCTCTACTCTGCTGCAGAAGGATGGTATAAACCCAAATGTGCCTGGAACACACAGGCATTTATCATTTAGTTAAACAGGTTGCATTAGGAATTTTTCACAGGATCTCTAGCTGACTGGGACATTAACAACTTCAAGTTACATGGTGTTTTCCTGTGTGATCAGGAGTGGATTGGGCTGGGTTGGAGGCTGGGAAGGGGATTATTCCTGGTGTTAAGCCCCCTGGAGTTCTGTGGGTGCTGGTGGTCAGCACTGGGCTGAGCTCCTGCACCTCAGCTCCTGGGAAGTGCTGAGCTTATGGCATGGAATAACTATTTGATATAACAATAAATTCTGCCTCAATGAGTCCCTGATACTGGGTGATAACAGGTTAGGGGCAGCACAGCTGGTTTATCTCGGGTCCTTTCCCTCTCATTTTGTATTCATGCAACATGAAATTTTGTGGTATTGAGACTAAAGCATTTCACAAACTGTGAGTGGTGATGGCTGGTCAGAGCCAGGGCAAACGTTTTCAAACTCCCCTGCAATCACTGTGTGCAGTGGGGACCTTGCCCAGGCCTTCTGGGTGGGTTTGTAGTAGTAGTTATAATATTGTTTCCCAAGTATCTATTGAGCTGCTTTTCACTGTAGTTCATTGTTAGGACTTCTGTGCACTTGGGGTGTAGCATGGAGCTAAACCTTTTGGAGGACTGCACCCTGATGGCCACTGTAGGTGTGTAATTTGCTAATGAACAGGTCCCTGAGTTTGTGTGTACCTGAGGACTAACTCCTCAGCACCCTGTGCACTGTGACAGGTTGGCTGTGTGTGAGCTGGTGGCCCTTCAGAGCTGGGACAGTCAGATGTGTCCATGGTCAAGGTGTTACAGGAGAGCCTTGTGACACAATCGACTTTATACAATTCTGAACAGTCCCCTTCCTTCTGCTGCAAATGATTAGGCTTGTATAATATTGCTATGAATATGCAAGACTGAATCCAACTCGGAGGAGCCACAGGCTCATAAAAATTCTTCAGATGTTCCCCCCGTTGTAGTCAGAATTTCCGAGGGCTGATGTCAGACCCCCAAAACACACAGAGCTGTGTTTGTGTGGCTGTGGGGGGGGCTTTGCACACTGTCAGAGGGTTTGCACATGCAAACTTAGAGGGAAGGCAGAAGAAAGGGGGCTGAACTGCTCAGCCTCAAGTAGATTTCACAAACGTTTTTCCTGTCCACGCACAGAAGGAACATTTTCTGGTCCTGGTAACTGGACATTCTTAAAGAGGAGAACAAGTCCCGAGCTGACAGATTTAGAGTTGAAAAATCACTTGTGAACATTCAAGTAAGCCAGAGAGGAAGAGCTACATCCATGGGTTTTGATTAATTTAGAGCTCTGAGGAATACATAGGTTGCAAATCAGTCAAGTTAGGTTTATTTCTTAAAACTTGTGGCTTACAGTTTTTTGGAAGGAGAGAACTGTAGAAGTGCCAAGTCACGGCAGATGAAGATCCAGAGTACAAACCCCTCGATTTTTCTGTGTGTGTTCTGTATGCAGAGGAGGGAGATGATCTGCAT
>WBMV01009402.1:1182562-1197562 GCA_013396655.1 Campylorhamphus procurvoides | reverse complement strand
TGTATGAAGTGTTTGATACTCACTTGTGAAGCCTTTGCTGCTCAGAGTCCTCACCCTGTGTTTGGACAGGGGGCTTTGTCAGAGACCTCCAGAGCCCCCAGGATGGGAAAGGCAGGACAGGCATGGCCATGCTGCTGGAGCTTTGTGGAGGCAGCACACCCCCTGGGGACAGGACCAAACCATGGGCTTTGACTGCAGAGCTGAGGGGTTCCTGAATTCAGAGTGTTTTCCTACACCAGATGTATTTCCTTTAATGTAGGAAAGTGAAGAAAACCCCTCCTGTTCTCCTCATTTGCTCTGTCTTAAGCATCCTTGTTGTATGGTACCAGTGGATTTTTTATTACCTTTTCTTCAGACCAAGTAGGTGAGAGGGCAGTTTTTCTTATGTATTTCTATTTGTGCCTCTCCTATGCCTCTGTAGCATCATTTAATTAGAATAAAAGCTGCAGAACCTCTTCAAGTCTGCTGTGTGTGCCTGGAGCAGGTGTGTGCCCTGTTCTAGGTGCAGTGCAGGGTGTTTGGGCTTGGTTGAGCTGCAGACCTTGAGAACTCCATGGCAAAGCTGATTTGCATCTTAATAGAACCTTTGATACAGTCTGTTTATCCGAGTGCCATTTTAGACCTGAAGTTAATAATTCTAAGAGTTATAGGTTAGTTAAGGATTTCCATGGTGAGAGAATTCAGCCAGAAGATACATCTGACTGCCCAACAGGAGAGCTGGTTTGAGTGATCCCTCAGATCAGGAGTTCACAGAGCACTGTAGAATTTGAGATTTCTGTTTTATTTTACTACTATTTGGTGATTGGCTGCAAAAATCCTTGCAGTGGATTTGTGCAGAGCAAAAGCAGTCTGTGTAAGTACCCTGAAAAAAGTTAGCCCTGAAGTCTGACATGCTGAGTGAGAGTACCCAAAGCTCTTTTTTTTGTCTTTAAGCTGGTGATGGAAGGGTTTCTGAATAGAAATAGAGGAATAGTTGGGTTGAAGTGTGAGGAATTGGGTCCAAGCCACTTTCTAAACAGTTTCAGTTTTCTTTCATTTAAAATTTGAATCAATATTGGGAGTTCGATAAACACAATTTGGTTTTGCCACAAATGATTCAGTGAGTACAAATAGCACTGGGTGCAGTCATATGGCCTTTGTTATACAGGAGGTCAGACTGGATGATCATAATGGTCCCTTCTGGTCTTAAAAATCTGTGAATATATGAATAATTTACAGCCTGTCCTGCCAGCCCTCCTTCGTTGAGGTGGTCATATTAAAATCCTGCGGGACTGCTCGTGTGAGTAAAGGTTGTGGGATCAGGTCTAAAGTGAGTAATCATTACCACTTATGTTTAAATTCATTGATAAAAGTATAAAATATTCACTGCAAGTAAAGCTGGGTTTCTTTAAGATGGGAGATGCCTTGGCAGTAATATTCTACTTGGGTTTGTTAAGCCAGGCAGTAGCAAAATAGTTTTGGAAGTTCTCTTTTTTCAGTCCCCTGGACCATTCAGTTGTGTATTGGTGCTACAGTTTAGAAACTGGTTCAAGATTATAGTTGAGAGACTTGAAATGAGTAGGAAGCATCTTTGTTTTGCTTAAAAATGAAATAAAACAACATTCAGATGGGGATGTGGGCATGGTAAAGTTGTCAGCACATCTCCCTGGGCCTAGAGCTCTTCCTTGCTCTTGACTGGTGATACTGGTGTTTGCATGGGCAGCAAGGCTGGGCAGTGCTGTCCTCTGCAAACACTAGAACTGATTTGGGAACATGATTAAACATTGACTTTGGGTTTAGTATCACTTTGGAATCATTTCCTAAAGGGATAGTGCAAGGCATTTAGATTGCACGATGCCTTAATTGAGTTTTCCAAATTATTTTGCATCTAGTATTCTTTGTTCTTTTTTACATATATTTTTCAAAGGAATGGTTGGAAAATAGCCTGAAAGAGGATTTGTTGGTGATTGATAGATGGCACTAATTGGTGTTCACATACTCAAACTTTCTCCTGTGTCTGGACAGCAGCACAGAACTGTTGGCATGTTACAGAGACAAGCTGGAAATTACTCTGTGTTTAGACCAGGGAAGTCCAAAGGTCTTTGCTTGATACTTGGGAAACTTCAGATTCTAAGTGCAGTCATCTTTGGACATATCAGCTCTTTTTTCTTTAAGTAAAACCCACCTTCCAGGGCTATTTAATTTTAGCTTTCAGGTTTTTGACCGCATTTCTGTCTAGCACAGTCTCACATTTGGAAGTTTGAAGGCTGTGAAAATCCTGATAAATCTGAAAAGCTGTATCCTCCTGTAACCTTGAGTTGTCTGAGGTGATCACAGACTGCATCTCATCTCTGCATGTTGAATGCTGGAGAAGTTCTTGCCCTGGGGGCACGAGTGTGCTGCCACAGTCCTCATTCTGGGCTGTAGGGCACCCTGAGGGGGGCGAGGGGCACGCACAGCCCCAGGACAGGGGCTGGCAGTGGCAGAGGTGGGCAGCTCTTGCCCCCTTTGGGACATTGTTCAGCTTGGTTACTGCTCCTGGCTGCCCGAGGCAGGTCCTGCCTGGCTGAGGGAGTCCTTCAGGAGCTTCATCAGGCCTGATTTCATTTTTAGGGGATGGTGAGTGTGCTGCTGTGTGCTCTCCCAGGCCCCGCTGGCACCATGGCACGGGTTCCTGTGCTGCTGTGTGTTCTGCCAGGCCCCGCTGGCACCAGGGCACGGGTTCCTCAGTGCTGCTCAGGAACTGGGCACCTGCTCAGGTGGTGCTGGGGGGTCCCAGTGTGCAGCTTATCCCTGTCAGGGGGGCACTGGGGGGGTTTAGGGTATGGAGTGACCACGGGAATTCAGGCTACACTCTCGTATTCTCTTTGGTGACCAGAGCAGGAAGAAACTGAAGGCTGGTGTTACTCTCTCACACTTTTTAGTGCTTTGAATTTCTGTAAAAGATCTTGTCAGAGGAATGACTTAATGTCACTATGAGAGGTGGTTGAATTTTTGCACCATGACAATGGCAGAGTGGTGATTCCAAAGGGCTCCTGTGCCCTGAGGCTGGTGGGGAATCCTCACCTGGCCCTTTAACCACAGAATTCTGCTCTTTCAGTTGTTTTTAACATTGCAAGTTTCTGCACATCCTTTTCTTGAGCAGGGGAGGGGAGTTGATTTTTAATGATATTTACTATTTGTTGAACTAAGTTATTTGTTTGTTTCTTTTGGTGTTTTTTTTTCTTCTGGTTGTTTATTTATAACGTCCTGGGGATTAATTTTTCCTTTAATTTAGTTTCCCATCTGTTGTGCCTGGATGCAGCAGAAGTGTATATGAGAATTTGCACCCAGCTAGAAGAGATTACAATCTTTAAAAGCCAAGACTGTTTGTGGGGGTTTTTTCCTACCCCCTGAAAAATGCATCTCCTGTTGGGGCTGAACTACAGTGCAGATTTATAGAGGTCTAACATGGTCATGTGGGTGGGATTTCATTTCAGGTTTTTATTTAGGTTTGGAGCTCTGGCCCTTCTCTTTTAACATATTATATTTGTGTAAATGAATTCCTGTGGCTTGCATTATCTGATTACAGCAAAGATCAAATCTTGTTGAGTATATGACTGAAAATCTAATTGGAATAGTGCTGTGCTAATAGTCTGCTGTGATCATAAAGTTTGTGTTTGCTCTCAGAGCTCATTTCCTAGCAGGCCCTGCTTTGTTGGACTGTTTGCTTTTTGGTGCCTTGGAGAGGCTGGGCAGGGGCTGGGGCACCAGTGATTAGCAGAGATCTTGCCCAGAGATGTAAACAGGACATTCTTCCCTGCATGTCTTGTTAGCTCTCAGTGCAGACCTTTATTGGTGCTTCTTCAATAATTTGTTTAAACTATGCAGTACAGATTCCTTATTTTAGCACTAAGACTTACAAAGGCTTCTTTTAGCAGCCTTTAATTTTGTACTTATGTATGTGACATAGCCTGTGGCTGTGATCTGTGCTGTGAATCTGCAGTTGTTTTGGGATGAAAGCAGAAGGCAGCTGGAAACTCAGTAGCTACATCTAGCTGTCTACCTAGAGAAGGCCTTGATTTCAAGTTTATCTAAACAAGCTCGACTAATCCCAACTATCTGGGGGGATCCACTGTCAAAACAAGCAGCATGGCCCTAAGGCAAACACAGCCATACAGAAATGAAGGCTGGGACTCCCAATACTCCGATGGCTGCAGACTGGAGGCTTTTTTCCTGAAAAGAGAGGAGGAGAGGTACAATTTGCATAATGCCTTTTCATTGGGAACTTTTGGAAGGCTGACAGAGGTCCAGCTTATAGCGCTGGAGCCACAATACAGAGTCTATAGGAGAATCCTTGAATGACCTGACCATATTGAAAGAAAAAATGAAAGCATCGAAGTATAGCCAAGTGAGTGTGGAAAAGAGGGCTGGTGCATTGTCTAACATCTGCTCTACTTCTCGTTAGTTTTGTTCTTCGGTATTCTATGTGGACTTTGGAGAAACCTAAGACAGCCTAACATGAATCCTATAATCTTCCTTCTGAATATTTATGTAGTGTGCCAGCCTCTAAGCTGTCCTTTGCATCTTCCTACTTCCCCCTCATTTTCATGCTCTCAAATGAGGCCAACATTTCAAAAGCTAAATAAATGTTTGTGAATGTTTATAAAAGATTTGCATAAATTTGTCCTTGTTTGACAAAGATCACTTTTTTCTTATGCCAGTTCTGAAATATTTTAAAGGTTTCGGTGCTTGTCTTGACAACAAAGTCCTGCCTCAGAGAACAATGATTGCTGATTAAGTGGGTATGTGCTCGGAGCTGAATAGAGCGCTGGGCTGAAAGGCCAGTCATCTTAAGCCAGAATTATAATATTTAACAAATGTTAACCCAAGGATATATTTAAAGCTCTGTGTTTGATGCAGTGTACCTGTGCAATTGACTTACGGGTGCGCAGGATGTGATTATCTTTTCACAGCTAATAGTTCTCTCCTAATTTCTGCTAAGTGTGGAAGTGAAAATACTCCTCATTTTTAGTCACTAAATGTTTAAAATATGTTTAATTGAACCAGTGTTCCAGCTCTCTGTGATTGGCACTTCTTGTCTTTACCAACTGATCGCTGTTTATGCACGTAATTGGACCTGATGGTTTTTTATGCCTGTTTGTATAATTTTTCAATTCTTTGTGATTTAAGACTGGAACAATTATTCCTACAACAGTAGCTGTAGATTGTTATTTTTTTTTATCATGTTAGCTCAAATCTATTTCTGTTAGACTAAAGCTAAATCTTAAATTTTATTTCAGGGGTTTGAAAGGAGATCTCTTTGAAAAAACTGCTTAAATATTTTGTTCAACTTTACTTTTGGATTTTTTGTCCTTCTGGAGGAAAGTAGCAGTCGCTGGTGTTCTTTTGTCCTCTCAGCTGGGAGGCTGAAGTTGTCACCGGGGCAGGAGCTCGGGGAGCTGTGGGACACAGTGTGGCTCACACCTGCAGGGCTGTGTCCCAGGAGGAGGTGCCCCTGAGCCTGTCCCCTGTGTGTGTGTGTGAGCAGTGCTGAGGGGCAGCAGCCCCTGGGCAGCCCCCGTGCCACGGGCAGAGCCCACCCGAGCCAGGGCTGGCACCCCCAGCAGCACAGGCACCCCCAGGAGCTGCCCAAACCCGGGCTCCTGCAGCCTGAGCCTCAGATAGGGGGTCAGTAATGCAGGGAGAAGTCGCCCATCTGTGCACATAGTCTGTACATTTCAAATATTTCAATGCTAGCAGGCCTCGATATGCTTAGGCAATGTTATTTATCTCCTGCTCTTCCTGTGTCCAGCACTGGGGCTCTGTGTGTTGGGCTTTTTTGTTTGTTTTTAAACCCTGCATTTTCCTGGGGACGCTCCATTGCCCTCAGTGCAATGACGTTATTTTGCACTGGCCTCATCCCCTGCTGACCTTCAGACTTTGGGGAAAACTCTCCCTTGATTCGAGCCTTAGAACTGCTCAGAAAGAGCTGGTGGATTTCTGGAACATGAGATCTAGTGCTGAAAAGTTGTGCTGGAATACCGGTAGAATTAGAAGAGTAGAGATAAAACTAAATTCAGGTAATTTAAAGTAATTCTAGTAAGCAAATTATGCCGATTTTATTTTTTGGGTAGTCCAGTCTGTACTCTGGGTTGGCTTTTCCATTCCATGCAGAGTTTCCTCAGGTTTCCCAATAGGCTTCCAAATACAGGTTCCCAACCTGTTGTTTTGTGTGGTGTGTTCTGTCCCTGCTCTGACCCCCATTCATATTGGAGTGTCTTGCCTTAATCATTTGTTGTTTCTCACAGATCTCTGCCTGTATTTTAATTTCTGTCCAACTTCCCCTTACACTCCTCACTCTCCCTGCGTGTCTGTTGTCCTGTGAGTCTCACTAAGAGGAGATGCTTTGGAGCAGCCCTTTCCCTACCCCAGCCATTCCCATGTCATTTATCAGGGCAGATTTGGTTAATTGTAGCTGCACGGGGGATGTTTGTTACCGATGTTCATTTGAACAAGAGAAATAGAGAGTTATATTTGAGGGAATCTGCAGTTGGTCTGCTGATTTGGAAGTGGGAGCATACGGTGAAAGGTTTAAAAATAAAAATAAAAAGGACTTCAGCTACAGCTTGCGTATTAAATTCACCAGTGCATATGCACATTTTGCAGCATTGTTGAGCTTTCTTAGGATTCCATGTCAATAGATGGTTTGGGCCACAAGCCCGGCGTGTATTGTGTGTGTTCCCAGCCTGGCTTTCCTAGTGCCTCTCCTGTGTGTGTAGGGAATCCTCGCCGAGGCTGCCTCACCTCCAGGGCTGGCTGGGACACAAAGGGCTGAGCACGGCGCTCCTGCCTCATTTATCGGGAAAACTTTGCTACCGAACCCAAACTTAATCAATGAGCTCTGCGTTGTCTCCGATAAGTTACGTCGCGGCTCTATCGATCGGGGAGGGTTTTAGCAGCCCCACGTGGGGTTTGTAATGTCAGCAGCGCTTTGATTGTGAGAAGAGCTGGCACGGTGGGACGGGGAGCCAGGTGGTGCCTGTCCTGCAGCCCCCGGCCCGCGCCCCCCGGGACACGGGTCATGCCCCGCTCTTTAACTGCGGGCACTGCCTGCTGCACAGCCCCTCGCTGCTCATTAGAGTGGGCAACACCAGGGAGGCTGCTGCAAACACCGAGCTGGGATTGATCCCGAATCCAGCAAAGGGGAGCCCGGCGGCGCCTCCCCGTGCTGGGGGGTCCCTGCTCCTCCCAGGGGCTTCGCTCAGGGGCTGCAAGGAGCTGCCAGGAGGGAAGAGAGCAACAGAACAGCCGAATGATATCTCCTCTGTCTCTCGTGTTGCATAAGAAAACATTAAAAAGATAAGATGCTGACATGGAGCAATTCTAGGTTTGCATTTGTGATGGTGTTTGTTTGAAATCAGAAAGAAATGGTGATTTTTTCTAGGTCATAAGTAACCACCTAAAGAGGTCGGGTGGGAAGTTATTTGTAATGTAGCTATTGCTTATCTTTCAAACTGATATTTAAATAACTAAACCCAAAAAAGCAGCGTTATATTTAGAGTAATGAGCTTGCAATTTGAGCAAAAATGGACTAGTTCTCCAGTAATTGTACTTCTCACATCCAAAACATCAGCAGTTTTGCTAATTAAAAACTAATTCTGCATATGATTTTTATATTTTTTTAAAGAGTTACAATTTAAAAATAAGCCTGTGGTTAACCTGTGCCACTCTCAGTTTTTTCAGTTGTGAATCAAGGCAGATAAGTATTGGTGTATAATGAATGGCAAATGATGCCCAATGACATTACCAAAGCCAGATAATATCACTGTAAAACATTTCTGTAAAAGAGAAGGCAATGTAGAGTAGTACAGATCCAATATATTCAATATACTGCCTCTTTAAGAGAAGATTTTGATGCTGTTCTTAGGAAGCTGTAAATGTCAGGAAACAAGTGCAAAGTAAGTTGTGAGCATTGCACTTCTCCGGTGACACAAGGCTGAGGAGATGCTGGATGTTTCATTGTGTGAATGGTTTTACTTGCAGTTGCAGGAATTATTGAAATCTTCAGAATAAGGGAGAGAATGTGTTCTGCCATTTTGAGCTGACTGATAGCTTGTAACCTTTTAACACTGTTTTATTTCAGAATTTGATGTATTTACATGGTTTTGTTTCTAAAAAAATGGATACACAGTCATTATTTTGAGGGCAGCTTTTACTGACAAGGACAATAAAAGTATAGGCACTTTGCTCTCCTGCAGTTATAATTTTGATTATTGTAGAATTCTTTTGAATGTTTTTTGTTTGCTCTAGCATTTTGCACATTAAGACTTCAGCTGTGGTAAAGGACAACTGTTTAATAGTTAAAATTTTCCAAGGGGCAGTTTTTGTCAGTGAGCAATTGGAGTTACTCAGCTTGGGGAAGTCAGTGAGATTCTGCACTGGGGCACCCAATCTCATTATTGAGACCTTTACTCCCAAGGCATTATTTTGTTCCAAAATCCAGATTTCTGCAGAGTTTCCTCTGAAATCTGCATAACTCCTGTCCAAGTTTCCCGTGCAGTTCAAGGCAGGAGATGCATTTGCTCTACACGGCTTTCTTCAATAGACCCTTTCTTGTTCTTTAAAAACAGGCGGTTGTTAAATAATCTATCAATAAACTGTCAAGAAGTCAAAGTTTCCATATCTGTTTCTGCCTGAAATCTTCAGAACTTGCCCCATTTTAGTTGTCAAGAAAGCTCCAAAGAAGAGTGTGAGGAGTGGAGCCTGAAAGCAGGGCTAAGGCCGGGCTGTGCTTGTGTGAATTATGCAGGAGGAGCATGTTCCTGCAAGGCAGTCAATATGTTTTGTGCTTCACTGAAGAGCTTATTAGATTGATGGAGTTTGGTTGGGAACCATGGCGTTTGGGTTAGAAATAAATGAAGCGAGAAGCATCTATTTAGTCATTGATGATAATTTATTGCTGTTGCTTTGAAGAGTGTTGAATTTATTAGGGGAGCTGTTGTTTGGTCAGGGTTATCCTGTTTAGCTGAAAGCAGAACTAGAATTTACACTTCAGGGCCTGAAATATTTAAGTGTGAAGGAGAATGAGCAATGAATTTGCTGTAGGAAAGATCTGCAAACTGGGAGACCTTTAATGGTGGGTTGTGAGTTACAGAATTCAAATTTTGGATATTACAGAGGGATCTAATGGACCACTTTTGTCTGTGGACACGACTGTTTTGGAACTAACTGGTTTTGCCTCTTTAATGACTGTCTCCATTTAACGTAAAGTTGGAAATTATTCATTTATCTGCTGATCATATTTTCACTTTTCATATTCATCCTTTTCTTTGCTCTCATGCAAAGGCTGTGCTTAAAGGTTTCCCTGTTTGTGATGCTGTTTTGCAACTTGTAGAAGCTGGTTTGTAGGTGAAGCCATCTGCATTAATTTTAACCTACATTATTGCAGTCGGTCCTTTAACGCTCAGAATTCTCTTTTGCTAGCAGTGGGCGACATTAAACATTGCTGCTCTGAGCCCTATTGGCTCCTTCTTTTGTTCTCTGCTGCTGCTGGAGTGCTGGCTAATCCTCAGCCCTGTTCCTAGGTAACAGCCAGCTCTGCCAGCAGCAGTGCCCTGCCAGGCCAGGCCCACGGGGGCTCAGGAGCCACTGCTATCCATATGCTCAGGGCAGCGCTGTCCCCAGAGAGGTGTTAACACTCAGCAACCCCTCCTCCTCCTCCTCCTCCTCCGGGGGGGATGGCTGCGTGGCTCCTGCTGCCTGCCCATGTGTGAAGCTTGATTAATTTTTCATTTTTAATGAAGTTTGATCATGTTTATTATTTCACATGATTGACTGCCTGGTACTCCTTCCATGTAATTGATAAAGCCCATATTTCTTCATCTGTCTCTTATTTCTTCAGGGCAAAGTTGTGAAATTGTGTGATGTGGTTAATATTAGATTTATTGGTCCCAATAGATGTATAAATTATCTCTTTTTTTTCTCTCCACAGGAAGTTCTACAGACTTTGACCAAGTTTTGTTTCCCCTTCTATGTGGACAGGTATTGTTAGCTTTTCAAACTCTACAAGAAAATAAGCTTGTCAATAAAACCCCCATAGAAAATAAAAACCATACCATTCATAATGCTCTGTCTGTGGGACTGGGACTTAAAGCACCCGAGTGCAAATTATAGTCATAGAATCACTTTTTCCTGGGGTTTTTATGGGCACCATCAAAAAAAAAAGAAGTTTTAAGAGTTGGAGTTGTTTGGTGGCAGCACCACGAGGGTGTTTTGTTTTACTTCTGCTGAGAATGCTGGAGTAGCAATTGTCAAATATGCAGATTTATATCAAAGCTCTGTGTGCTTCTGCATTTGATTTCTTCATTGCCAAAATTTGGGTGGAACGGTGAATGAAATGCTTTGCATTCAAAGGTCTCTTGCTGGAATGCTGGTGCTTTGGGGGTGAAACTGTGCAGTGAATGGGAGAAGATCGGGGAATATTTAATTTTTGTAATTTAGAAAACTAGGACTTGTTTAGTTTTCCTTTGACTGTGAGTTATTTTTGATGGTTTCAGGGAGAGAACATGAATTGAAATTTTGAAAGGATGCACCAGTGCTCACATCATTCTGAGCACCACTTAATTGGGCAGAATCACTTTTCTTTGTCAGCTGAGACACTGAATGGTTTGGGTTGAGGAAGTTGACCTGAACTGTGATTAAACTGCTGGAAATCTTTGTCTCATTTTACAACTTGGAGTCGCTTTTTTTGCTGCTCATCTTCTTCCTTTTCTAAGGGGAGGGAGCAGGGAAATACTCATATATATTTTTCTCATGTATATGTTTCTACTAGAAATATTTATGCTTACTATGTGTAGATTTATTGTACCTAGGAGTTTTGTTTGTTCTGTTGTTTTTGGTTTTCCTCAGCAATATAACATTTTGAAAGATAAGAACACTGAAAACCCATATGGGGTGCAAATGAGAACATAATGAAAAGTGATTCCCATTTCTGGATCCACTTGTTTGTCTGAGTATCACAGACTGTCACTGCAAGACTGTAAGCCAACTCCTTGAACAGAAAGGAGAGCTTGCAGCCCATAACACTCTTAATAATGTGCAGTTAAGGGTGGACACCCCAAATTAAAGGGGTTGCAGCCCCTGCCCTGCCTGATGTCCAAACACACAGCCTTGGCCCTGCAGGGTTTGGTGCCCAGGGACACAGACACCTTGTTGTTTCCATATGGATTGGTTTCATATATGTTGTGGCCAGTGGTCAGAAGTCCCCAGGGACTCGTTGCCCATCCCTTTAGGTAACAGACCATGAGTTTTCTGCCCTCAGGGTGGCAGGAAGGAGGCAGGGGCACCTCTCCAGCTGTGGGAGTGAAGAGCTGCTTTGGATCCCATTCCCTGCCAGGGCCATGTGGGTCACATAGAGCTGGAGATGGGCATTTAAAGCCATCCCTCTTCCTCCTTCCCCTTCCCTCCAGCCCAAACTGGTGTGTGCCCAGTTAGAGATGAGGTTTCTGGTGCTTCCCCCCCGTGAGGCTCTGCATGGGCCCTGTGCCTGCTTGGAAACAGAGCTGGGAATTGCAGGGGTTGATATTCACATCTTGGGAAGAACACTTTGTATGGTGGGCAGTTTATCCTTCCCTGTGAAGAACTGGCACCGAAACTTGAGCAGGACCTATCAGACAGATTTGGTTTGTGCAGATCACATGAATGCAAGACTCTTTAGGTTTACTCTGGAGGAACTCACCAGCTTGTCACAGTTGTTTAATAAACAAGCTTCTCCCTGCTGCTAATGAAACATGTTTTTCCCCCTGTTTTATAATTTTAATTGTCAGCTCAAATGCTATTTCTCACACACACTCTGCTCTCAACCTTGTTAAAATTAAGCATATAATCCCCTTTTAAAACACTATACTAAAATCACCATAGTAACATTACATCCAAGCTTTACAGATAAAACACACCACCAGTGAGGGATTTTGGGTCTCCCCAGCAGCTCAGTGTGGTTTATGGAAGTGTTGCTCTGCTGACATTTAGATTTCAGGAGGATGATTGTACTTCCACTGGCTAATTCTCAGACGACTGAAATGCTTTAAATATCTGTCTTTCTGTTCATCACTGCATGTTTTTCCTTCCCTGTTTGGAATCCACTGAGGGATTCTTTCTAAGCTGGACTGTGACATCTTTCCCATCTGGATCCAACTTTTATTTCTGAGTGTCTGTTTTTCTTTTGTTCCCTCTAGGCACTGAGTGTATAATGTCCCACAGAAATTGTTTAGTGTGTTGTATATGACATCACAGAAAATAATCTGAGGCCTGTCACTGTTCGTGAAATGGCCCTGGATTTAATGGGACATTTGTTGCAGTTGGTAGGGATGACCTGTAAAGTTGCACATGTCAATGCAATTCAGATTTCTCAGTTCTCAGTAAACCTAAAAAAACCCCTAGAACACAACCTGGAATAAATGCTAATTTTATATCATTAGAAATACTTTGAGTTACATGAGGGAACATGGGTTTGGCTTGTACTGTGTGTACTTTGTTGAACATGGTTGATAGTCAGAACCGTTCCCATTTAAAGATACATTTAGCATTTTTAGTATCCTCCCATACTTAAAAAATGGGAAAAAACCCAAACCACGAGTTCCCCACTCCTCCCTCATCAAACAACAAACATATTTAAGATTCTAGAGGGTGCATACTCTCAAAGTTAGTTTCTAAAAAAAACTGTGCTGAAAGAGGAAATGTTACAGGTTCAATGACTTGACACTTGACACAGAGTTAGCTCAGCATTAATTTTGCCCTGTTCCTCTCTCTGTTCCAGCCATGCAGTTAACCAAGTTGGGCAGAACTTCACTTTTGTGCTCACAGACATTGACAGCAAGCAGAGGTTTGGATTCTGTCGCTTGTCTTCTGGGGCCAAGAGCTGCTTCTGTATCCTAAGGTAGGTCTGTGCTTTGGCTGCTGCTGACTGGGAGCAGGGCTTGGCTTTGAGCTGCACTGCAATTATCATTTCCAGCTGCTCCAAATTGTTTTCCTATCTGCTCCTCAAAGTCACTGCTCTTCTGCACAAGTGGTGCAAAATCTCTTGCACTTGGAGTTGCTCTGTAGATAACTGTGTTTGTTTGTAGTCAACGCTCTGGAGTTAACAACGTGGGGCAGAGTCTCTGGGCAGTAATTTGATATGACATAGCATGATGGCAGCTGTTATCTTTAGCTGTCACAACTGATCTTGTTAAGACATTTTGTGGACATTTGTATATGCAAGTTTTATTAACAAAGCATCTGTTGGTAACTGAGAGAATGTCACTGATGCTCTCCACAGCCTCAGAGTTTGGATGGGTGAGCTGTGCTCCGTCCCACTGAGGGTTTTGTGAAGTTTGGCGTAATAAAGACTGTCAGTGGGAGCTGGGAGCAATGCATTTCACTGAAAGTGGGCAAAGAGGCTCTATCAGAGTAGTTTTTGATGACCTCCCACAGCCATGTAGGAATACAGTCCATAATTTTTTATTTACATTTGCTGCAAGAAATGATGCCAGTAAAATAAACCAGTAAAATCAGTTTTGATGGCTACCAATATGAGATCCATTAGGGACTTCTGTGGGGGGAAGATTTCCACGGGGCACCTGCTCTGTCTTGTTTTATACGAATTTATACCACCCATGGCCTGCAGGCAGGAAGGGGCTGCCCAGCCCACCCTTCCTGTGGAGCTGCTCCCTTGCAGGCTCAGGTGCTGATTCCCTGCTCTCAGGTGGGCAGTGGCTCCTTACAGAAGGTAACTCCTCCTTATTAATGTCAAATTAAAGGAGAAACAGAGTTTTAAAAGTCTGAAAGAGGAGAAGTCCCTTCTTGATTCCTCCTGGATAAGAGTTCTTTGTTGTCAGTTCCCTTATGTTGGGTGCCAAGAAGGAATGGAGTTCTGTTGTAGTTAAATGCCTTCTGCTTCAACTCAGAACCAAAAAAACCAACATAGTGGATGAATTGGGATTCTTTGCCTTATTCCTGTTGCCTCTTTCTCCTGTGAACTGAGGAGAAAAAGAAAGTTCATCATTAATGCAAGTTTATGCACGTTTTAGAGGATAATAAAGAGTGTAAATCAGCATTACATGAACTCACTTCCTCTGTTCCCAGGACTGCACCTCCCATTATTGATGTGAATCTTCCCTGTGTCCTTTATGGATTAAAGGATGGTGCATGGTAAATGGATGGGGAAAAACCTGCTGAAGAATGTGAGAATGATATCAAAAAGCAAATGGGGCTGAAAAGAATGTTTGTTTATTTGGTTTTGAGTTACAGATTGGATGGCAGCAGGCTTCAAGTATTTCTTGCTATGCTCAGCAATAGTATAAGAACTAAGTGATAGTGTTTATTATTAGAGATTATAGTCACATGTTTATCAGAGATTTTATGGGTCTGGCTGTGGTAAATGGTTTGGAGGTGGAAAATCATCACATGTTTAGATCAGTTATTGAAGAGAAACAGGAGAAAAAAATGAATTCTTTTCACTCAGTGCTTTAACAAATTTCTGGAGAGTTCTGGAAGCAAAGTTGAGAGCTGACAGTGGTGGAAGGCCAGAAATCAGGGCCTGGACTTGAGCTTTAAAATGACCCAGAGCCTTTTTCCGGGTTCAATGAGGTGCCACAAGGGCTCAGGGGCAGTGAAGTTACCCTGGGGCGGGCAGGAAGGCAGTTCCATGGGGCAGGAAGCTCTTGGGCTGCTTTAAGCAGTACTGCCTGGAACTCTGCTCTGGAGCTGCTTCCCCCAGGGCATTCCCGCTGCCTCGGCCTCGCAGGTGGATGGCAGGGGGGTGTTGTGTGCCCCCCGGGGCAGGGATCTGTGACCGGGACAGGTTCAGTGTCCAGGACAGGGATCTGTGACCGGGACAGGGATCTGTGACCGGGACAGGGATCTGTGACCGGGACAGGCTCTGCCCCCACTGCGGTTCATGCCGCGGGTCCGTGCCAGGCTCACCCTGCGCTGCCACCGCGGGGCCGCCAGAGGGCGCAGGGACCGCCCAGGTGTGCGGGGGGCACAGGTGGGACCGGTGTG